>PISX010003047.1:0-146434 GCA_004024625.1 Mellivora capensis
TTTCTGGGCTCTCTATTCTGTTCCATTGATCTATGTGTCTGTTTTTGTGCCAGTACCATACTGTCTTGATGATGAGAGCTTTGTAATAGAGCTTGAAGTCCGGAATCGTGATGCCACCAACTTTGGCTTTCTTTTTCAATATTCCTTTGGCTATTCGAGGTCTTTTCTGGTTCCATATAAATTTTAGGATTATTTGTTCCATTTCTTTGAAAAAAATGGGTGGGATTTTGATAGGGATTGCAATTGCAGGGTCATAGGGAAGCTCTATTTTTAACTTCTTGAGGAACCTCCACACTGTTCTCTAGAGTGGCTGCACCAACATGCATTCCCACCAACAGTGTAAGAGGGTTCCCTTTTCTCCACATCCTCTCCAACGCACGTTGTTTCCTGTCTTGCTGATTTTGGCCATTCTAACTGGTGTGAGGTGGTATCTCAATGTGGTTTTAATTTGAATCTCCCTGATGGCTAGTGATGATGAACATTTTTTCATGTGTCTGATAGCCATTTGTATGTCTTCATTGGAGAAGTGTCTATTCATAATTTCTTCCAAACTACACTAAATACCCTTTACTCTACTACTTTATTCACTCATGTATTCATTCATCGGTGCTTACTATGTTACAGGGATCATGTGAAACAATATAAGCCATACAGAAATGTGGTTAATCATAGATTTTTGTGCTCAAGAAGGTTATGGTCTAATATAAGATAAAATATATGCACAAATAAAAGCCATAGAAGACGCAACTTCAAAATATACAAACCATTAATGTATTGAGGAAGTTCCCTGACAATTCAAGGAAGAGAGAGAGGAAGAACAAGAATGATAAATGAGTAAGACAGAAATGCCAATTGGGGAAAATAGAAACTCTCTTCCTCTATGGAGTCCTCCTTATTCCATGTGCTAAGCATGTTAGAATGGTTTATGTTCCATCCAGAAGCCTTGAGGACAAGCACTTGTTGTATCTTCAGCATATAGCTCACAACACCAGGCCTAGGGAAGGCATTCAGCAAATCTTTATTGAAGCAAATAAATTAATGTGTGAATTCTTCTGTTTGGTTTTATAGACACTAGCATGTAAACTTATGAAAACCAATGCATATACAGTCAACCCCCATTTCTTTCTTGTTGCAAAACTGTAATAGAAAGAAACTGTTTTGTAAAAACAAAATACATTCAAAAGTGGCAACATCATTTAAATATTTAAGATGTATTTTTTTAAATTACAAAGATAGGGGCACCTGGGTGGCTCAGTGGGTTAAAGCCTTTGCTTTCGGCTCAGGTCATGATCCCAGGGTCCTGGGATCAAGCCCCACATCGGGCTCTCTGCTCCTCAGAGAGCCTGCTTCCTCCTCTCTCTCCCTGCCTGCCTCTCTTGCCTACTTGTAATATCTGTCTGTCAAATAAATAAATAAAATCTTAAAAAAAAAACAAAGATAAAGAGACCTGTATTTTATAAGATTCTCCCCATTGCTTAGATGGAGTGGGGACACTAAGATTCCAAATTGGCACAATACAAATAAAACTCAGAATTTGTTTTCTTTTTACTCTAAATGCATTTTGGTACAAGCAATATTATGACCTTTCAAATGAAATTCTATTTTTTTTTTTAGTTTGTGATTTCACTGTGCAGAAGTTCAGTATAATGTATTTTGACACAAAAGGCACTGGAAGAATTATCATCTTCCTGAATATAATGTTTTTTTCACATCATTCTCAAGTTCTAGACACCTAAAAATTTTCAAAATCATATTGAGTCCCTGCCTTATTATCCTATACTTTTGATCTCAGGATAGCAATTGTTACTTGATTTTTTTTTTTTTTTTGGAGAGAGAGAGTGTATGTGTGAGCAGGGAGGGGCAGATGGGGAGGGAGGGAGAGAATCTGAAGCAGGCTCCACACCCAGCATGAAGCACACTGCAGGGCTCGATCTCACAACCCTGAGATCATGACCTGAGCTGAAATCAAGAGTAGGATGTTTAACTGACTGAGCCACCCAGGCACCCCAGCAATTGTTACTTTGGTTGGCAACTTTGTTCTTCAAAAGTACTAAAATTGGGTATCAAAGTCTGGATTACACGTAATAATTTAAAAGTATAAAAAAATAGGTTGTTTTTTTTTAAGTTGAAAGGTAACATAACATGAATTCAGGCTCGTAATTAAGTACTTCATGAAAAAAAATTCAAATAAATTATTAGTAGGATCAAGATAATTAAAATTAATGATCTGACAGTCTGTTGTACTCACAGGAATTAACCATTAGAATGCTAAAGAGTTCCAAGAGATAGACTGTTCTTCAAACAGATAAATCAGTTTCAAAGTAAAACATATTATCTCTGTGGAGGAGTCTATAAAAGTAAATATTAAATCACTTCTCAACAAAATAGATGCTTGCCAATAAATCTGGAAAATAACATTATTTCCAAACAAGAAAGATGGCTGGTTTGTTAGGCATCCATAAAGGATGAATGACATAATTAGTAGAATCAGCACATCAGAGCACAGTATGTATATACATATAAATATACATATACATGCATACATATATACACACACACACATACACAAAATCCTTATACATAGACAACAATCACTTGTCTCCCAAATCACTCCATCCATTGTCTCCCTTCACTCTCTTGCATAATCTATTCCCCCAGATTTTGCCAAAGAGCAGAATTTGTGTCTTATTCATGTTTGTTTCTCACTTCCCCACTCCTGTTCTCCCCAGCATCTACCTATAACCATTTTTACATACAGAAAGAAATAAAACAAATATTATTTAATACAAAACAAAATAATCACACTATAGATTGATTAAGGTTTCTGATTTTTTGTCACCTTTTGTTAAAAAGAGAAACTTGACATCACATAATTGGAAAAATTTCTACCCATTTCCAAGACAACACAGAAATTTCACTTTAAAATTCCTGAAAGTCTCCCTAAACAGTTCTACACATATTTGTATCTGGGACTATATGTAAAGTTCCTGTCCCAATCCAGAATGATTTTCAGATTAGACACTTCTTACAGTTTGTATTAACCAATATGAACTTAGTAAGGAGCAGAAAGCTCTGATTTTGAGCTGTTACCATCTACCCACATCCCAAATCCCTGCTAAACTGTTTACTTCCTGAGGACCATATGTGCATAGCAGTATCAAAAAGCTATGGTGTAGCACAGGAAATCAGTGTTCACCCTACTGGAAATAAGCTTCAATTATTGAGAATTGGTGTCTAAACAGTATCAGACACATTATATCCACTTCTCTAGGCTTCAGGGACAGTGTAAGTTAGATAAAGTGATAAATGAGCAGTAAAGCGTAGAGATTAAGAAGTTAGGCAACTACTGCAACTCACCAGGTAGGTGATTTTAAGCTAATGACATAAATTAAGTCTTAGTTTTCTCAACGGTAAAATGGGGATCACTCTATTTACCTCACAGCAGCCTTTGGGAGGCTTAACTAAGAGTACCCAAGTCCAGGATGCAGCATGGTCCCTAGCACACATGCTCAGTGAAGCATAATGATGCTAAGAAGGAAGATGCTAGAAACATGTTCAGGTAGTTGTTGACCAAGAGATGGAACAAATGACCACAGCTACTCAGGCAGCTAGACAGAAAAACCAGAAATCATAAATAAATTGAGATAGAACCTGGAGAAATAGCCAGGCAGGTTTTGACACTCTCCCAAGGAACCAAGCTACAGTGATAATTAGACTCGCTCACCCTATTTCTCATCATATAATATTTCAATTTCATCAATTGCCTCAATACTTAGAAACCAAAATAGTAATTAGTAATAAAATTTTCAAGATGAGAATCAAGCCTGTAGGGAAGATATTTTCCATTGTTTCCTGATACTGCTCAAATGATACCAAACATCTTTGTTTCTATTTTGACTATAAGTAAAACTACCATCCTATACACAAAGCTCATGTTTGGTAGGACTGAAACAAATGTTAAACCACCCCAAACATACATCAAGTTGCACATACCTTAGCAAAACCCAAGGCTAGTCTTAAAAATCAGCTTATGTACATAAACAGAGAACAGAAGCATTAAGATGAGCAAAAATAAAGTTATTAGTAAGTGCATTTTGAAAAAAACTAAAACACTTCCTTAAATAAATATATATATTTTGGGGTACCTGGGTGGCTCAATCTGTTAAGCATCTGACTTCGGCTCAAGTCATGATCTCTGAGTCCTAGGATCGAGTCCCACGTCAGGCTCTCTGCTCAGTGGTGAGCCTGCTTCTACCTCTCCTGCCACCCTGCTTATGCTCTCCCTCTCTCTCAAATAAACAAAATCTTTAATAAATAAATAAACAAATGAACAAATAAATAGGGGTGCCTGGGGGAATCTGTTTGTTAAACATCCAACTCCTGATTTCAGCTCAGATCATGATCTCAGGGTGCTAAGATTGAGCCCCATGAAGAGTCAGCTTGGGATTCTTTCTCCCCTCCCGCTGTGCATTCTCTCTCTAAAAATAAATAAAATCTTTTTAAAAAATATTTTATTATATATTATATATAGCATATCTATCTGTATATATATATATATATAATATAAATAACAAATACAAAATTATTTGTTATTTGAGGTTGTCCAAAACTGATGTATCACCAAAATTTGTATTTTTCATACCTGATTTAAATGATTTTAAAATCATAATTGACTACAAGATTATATATATATATGTGTGTGTGTGTGTATTTATGTATATGGCAATATACTGTGTATATATGTACATCACTATATGTATGTAGTCTTATAAATACACATGTGAATATATCCAATGCTAACTCTTAGACTTTCAAAATCATTTAAGTTAATGAGAAAATCCATGAAGTTATATTCAGATATGGCTAGCTGCTTAAATTCTATTCACTATGTTATTTTCTTGATATTAAGACATCATTAACTTTAATAGTCATTTTCAACTGTACAGAACAAAATACATGTTAAACATTCACACCGATTTTAAGTACTATACCAATTTCAGAAATATTAAAATGTGAAAAATATGACTTGGTTTGAAAAAGTATAACAATGGGGCTAGGTATTTTAAAATAAGGCACATTTAAAAAAAGAAAAGAAGAAATTTTAAAGAAAAAATGTACAGATTTTTAAATGAATAATGAGAGCTAACTGATATGGTACAAATTAGGACTTGCACTCTGGATACCAACTGCCTATAGATATTAAATCAAGCAAGAAATTGTGTATGTGTGCTGCACACATACACATATAATAAATATGTCATGGTTTATTATTTTTCATAAATTGTCACCATAGAAAGTACAAATTATTCACAGTAGAGTTAATTCCAAGTAAGCCAGGAAGCAGAAGTTTCCATGACAAATAAGAACAACTATATAAAACCCTACAGATATATGACCCATAACACATTACAGAGCATTGATTTCCCAGAGGCTAATGTAAAACTCATGTACCAAGTAACAGTTCTATTTTCATATTCTCCTATAACTCAAATCCATTCATACTGCACAATTACTTTTGCATAACAATATATTTTAGTTATCTGAATATTTCATCAGCAACAGCAGGAATTCTTATTTTAAAATCTTTATGTTCTGGGGCGCCTGGGTGGCTCAGTGGGTTAAAGCCTCTGCCTTCGGCTCAGGTCATGATCCCAGGGTCCTGGGATCGGCCCCGCATCGCATCGGGCTCTCTGCTCAGCAGGGAGCCTGCTTCCTCCTCTCTCTCTGCCTGCCTCTCTGCCTGCTTGTGATCTGTCTGTCAAATAAATAAATAATCTTTAAAAAAAAATCTTTATGTTCTTTCAATCTTCTTGACCATTTTTTAAAGAGTACAATGTCCAAAATTTTTGTATGCTTCAAAATTTTTTCAAAAATTTTTTTAAAATACACATAAATAGGAAGAATTGCTAAGGAATTTAATTTGATGAATTAGTTTACATTTCTGTCTCCAAGTACTAAACCCTACACATTTGATACATTGAAATGTTCATATTAAAGATAGGCAATAATCTCAAAACAAGTGAATTCTTTTGTTTAAGAGAAAACAACAAAATAATGGCTCAACTGACTTTTACTGGAGAAAAAAAATAAACGGATAGAAGGGTAGGATGGAAAGAGAACTGGCCAAGAGAGTTCTTATGCATGGAGAAAAGGATAAACAACAGTTAACTAACAAAAGAACAAAAACTAGACATTTTTTTTCTTAGCTTTAGGCTCTAATCTCATCTGAGATCATAAAGGAATTTAGTCTGATCTGCTCAAACAGAAATATATTTTATACATTCACAAAACAAGAATGGCAGAAGTTTTTATCCAAGGCAGGTGAACAACATGAATTAGTAACTAGGATATTAAACAGAGATCGGAGCTGATCTCCTCAAGTCTACTTCTTAAACAAGTTTTTATTTCACTGAAAAAAATGGAAATAATCTCTAGATTTTGACATCTAATCACATTTCAGACTACACTTTGTCTGCAACGTGTATGTTTCCCTTCTGCTCACAGTGGTCACTCTGATTTTTTTCTCGGATCTTTCCAATTTGCTTTCTTTCATTAAGCTGCAATTTGCAAAGGAGTCCCTTCCTCAGTTTTATCACTAGTTTCTTCAAACTAGCACCACTTTTGTTGTTTTTTACACCTTCATAGGAGCCTTAAATTCTTCCTAGGAGTTCCCTAAGCCTAAATTTTAGATATATGGACTAAACTACAGAATTTTCACAGTGAAATAGATATTAAGAAATTATTGAGTAAGAATAGCCAGAATGACTTGCCTGGACAATTCTCTTTCTGCAATGGTTGTCAAAATGTGGTAGATTAACATGTGTAGATTAACAGCATGGGCATCATATGGGAACTTGCAGATTCCAGGCCCTACACCAGACCTACTGAACCAGAAACTCAGGGGAGTGAGGGATTGGAGATAAAGAAGGAAGAGGTGATTTTTATGCATGATAAGGTTTGAGAACTACTGTTCTATTGAATTCCAACATGAGACATAAACAAGTAACACTTTCCTTAGTTCTAAAACCACAATTCTACCTAGTGAGGAAAAGCATTTTCAGAACCATTCAGGCTACTCTTTACCTGATAATTTTAGTTAAGCATTAACCGCTCCATCCCAGGATTTAAAACTGTTGCATTGTACTTACCAGCAGGGAATAAGGGACATTAGTAGGATAGCGTGGGGGCACTTGAGTCACAGATTTAACCACAGAGGTAACCAGGTCCATATTTCACAGTCAAATCTTGCCCCCAAAGTGGTTTGTCGTTTTATAACTGATTTTTCTCATGTCATTTTTTTCCCCAGATACCTTTATCAATGAATGTGTCAACATTTCTGGCATACGACCAGCCCACAATAAGTTACTGTGGGGTGCATCATGAACTTCTCTCTCATAAGTCCTTTGAAACGAATGCACAGGAAGATACCATGGAAACACATCTAGAGACTGAGCTGGACCTGAGCACAATCACAACAGCTGGCCAAATCAGTGACCATAAACAGCAGCTGACTTAACTGAGCTAATTGGTAGCCAAGGTTTGCCACCAAACTTTGTAACCTCAAGGACAAAATGAGGAAGATTTGTTCATTGTGGACTCTAAAAGCAAAACACAACAAAAATCCCCTGTTAAACAAAAATCCAAGATTTATTCATGAAATAAAGAAGACATGAATTGTTTCAAGTCTACACTTTGTAATTAGCTAAGTTGTGCAGTATTTTTTTGACTTAAACAGAGTATGACCCTGAAAAAAGAAAAAAAAATCTTTTTTTCCAAACCCATCCTACCTACCTGTAAAAACTGTACAGAGCTAATGTATTTTTCATATTGTAAAGTTTCAATTATAGAAACAACTGGTATGTACAGTACCATAATTTAATTACATTTTACTTTACAAACTTTACACATTTCAGTTTCTAAAATTTTAAATTAACAAAATATTATTTCTTGTGTTATTCAGAGTTACTCAGTTTTGTAGGGACTGTTTTGTTACTGCTTTTGTGCCCAGAAACCTTGACTCTAAAATTCTGTGCTGTGCGAAACAGGCACGATTTTTATCATGCTTACTGCGTAGAATTTTATCTACTTCTTCCAGAAATAATACATTAACCAAAAAGGATTTAATTGTTGAGACTTGTAAGAAGTTCTTCAATTACATAGGCAGGTTTTTCTTATAAATGAAAAAAAAATCAAAGATTTTTTTAACACTTCTCAGACTTAACTGTTGCCTTGAACTACAGCCTAGTTTCTAAGCAGTGAAATGTAATGATAAAGAGGGATATTTTAACAACATATTTCTGAATGAATTGACTCATTATTTCATTCTTTTGAGTAACCCATTGTTAAGGGTCCGGGGAAGCATGGACAAAACATCACTGGAAACAAAGGCCGTAACCACAGCAACAGACTTTGATACACTTAAAAGGTGCAGCTGCCAGTGACAAAGAAAAACTTGTTACATCTCATTATTTTCAGGCCAAGGTGGGAAGGATAGAGCATAATAATTGTACAGTAGCTGAATTTCTCCTAATTAACCTAAAGTGGTTTACCTAAAAATAACCATCAGTCAGTGCAAAATGTGCTTGGTTTTTAAGACAACTTTTCATTTAGAATTGTGAGGCTATATTTGGGAACATCTCAAAGGAAGTATGTGAAATTTTTCACTTTGTGCGCTACATCAATTCTCTCCTGGGGAAGAAGTCTAAACTTTGAGTGCTCATTCCATATAGATATCAGCCATGGTGGAGAACTTTACAACTCAAATAAACTGTAAACATCCTTAATATGTTCTAAATTGTTTATATTGCCATCCATAATGAGATTCACCTCTAAATTATCTGGAAAATAACCCAGAGTAATTTGCAGCCACCCCAGATCATATATTGATTATGTAATTGTATTATAAAGTAAATTTAAATGAAATTCTGAAAACCAACTTTTCAGAGGATGAAAAATCAACTTGTTTCTGCTGTTTGCTTGACACAGATTATTGTTTGAAACTGTTGTTATTTTATTTCTGGTATTCACACATTCTTTTGTGTGTTTTTAATATAAAACTACAAGTTTCAATTGCTGTTGCACTAGGAAAAATGCTTTTTTATGTTGTCATTTTGTATTCATAACATCAAGAATAGGCTGAGCAAATGTCAATCCAAAAGGGTCAAACACAATCAAAAACAATGAAGAAAAAATTTGTCAAAAACAGCATCAAACTTTCAATTTATTTCTTCCAAAGAAGTTATATCTACAAAAGTCTAGTCTTATGCTGATTTTTCATGGCAAATTGAAGAGCAGCTTAAAGAAGAATGAACTGAAAAAATGTACAGCAAATTTTTGTTAGAAAATATGCACTCAGAAAAAAAATTTGGAAGAAGCAAACTCTTACTAATTTAAGTGAAACAATGTCTATCAACTATTTAGCAACCAGATTTTGTAACATATTTTGCATAAATTGTTTGCTATTCAAAATTTTTTGTCATGTTACATCCAATCTTAATGTTTATTTTTTCTGATTTCTAATTTCTTTGCAATATATCATTGTCAGTGTTTAATCCTCTACATTGAGGTTTTGTTTTGCACAGTTAGCAAATTTATAGAGGATTAGTTATAAGCCATTATTGTGGGCCTGAAATTGGATGCAAAATTTTATTTATTATATAAACCAAAATGTCATTTGCAATTTTTTTCTTCTTAGAAGTTGTCCTTGCAAAGATTCAAACATTTTTAAATTCACATAAATAAGCATTTTATATCTATTTCCAGACATTTTCAAATTGATATATAATTTTTAGAAATACAAGGTTCCACGGAGCTCTTAACATCCTGAAACAAACTTTCTTTCTTAAACATTTTAAATTCATCTAAAGTAAATAACTATAAGTAGAAGCAGTCATCTTAGAACCACAGCTCTGTGCATCTGAAGACTTAATACAGTAAGAACCAAATAAACTAAGAATTTTGAATTTCTCGTATTTTAAATTCAACCCAAAGGATCTTTTACAAGAAAAAAAAAGAAGATGATGCTGGGTTATTTGTTTGCATAATTTTTATTCTGCCATGTTCAGGGTCTTGGGGGTTGGTGGAAAAGGAAGTGAAAACCTATTAGAGGAAACTATGTCTGGAATCTTTATCATACTTTTGCAATTTATATATTTGTGTCTAAAATCCTTAATTATAACCTATCTTTTTCAGCATTCATGAATCTCCGATTTCCTCTTTCTAACCACCCTGCTCCCAGGTCTCCCTGCCTATCTATTGCTCATTCATTTAAATAACAGGAATGTTGATGTGTTTGGAGTTGAAAAGTGCAGTTTGACCCAGCATGGTTACACTATAGCAGCAGCTGCAAAAAATGATACATTTGTGCAGTGCTTTTAGGTTTACAAACCACATTTTACATAAATCATTTCATTTTGTCTTCAAAACCACCCTATGGAGATACATTAATCTCAGAGAAGTAGTGACTTACCCAAGAACACAAGGCTAATAATTGGTAGAACTGAACCATTCTCAAAGTTCAGAGCCTTTTAGTTTTTCCACTGTATTAAAAGCCTCCTCTCCGATCAGAGCCAGAGAATTTCCAGAGATAATGAACAGAATGGGAAAAAAAAGAAAAGTTTGTCATGTTGTTTAATCCCAATTTAACTCAGTTCTTCTATCTGTATAATATATGAGCTAAATGAACTCTTTCTGTGTACTACTCTGGGCTCTCACATTAAAACTCTTTGTTCAGAAAGTACAGGAAGTCATAGATTTCTTAACATATTATATCATTTGTAAATGTGAAGATGAGTTGCTTCCAAGAAGTGGATATATGTAGACCCAAGGTACGGACATAAAATGAAGAAACACAAGGAAAGAAACCAAAGACCATCTAAATTGAGATTGTGTGGGTTATAAAACAGATCCACAGTGCGAGGTTCAACACATGTTCAACACATGTTCAACAGAACACATGCTCAATTCAGAGCTAATTGGGAAGACCTTTATAATTTTTCTTTTTTTTTCCCTTTATTTTGTCTCAGCGAGAGTACTTCTTAAATTGTGAATTTTTTTAAAAATTCTGAATTCTTATACCTTTCTTAATAGAGAATAATTTTCTCTATTCCTCCTACTAAAAATGAAATGTAATTTATCCAAACTGATGTATAGATGCCAAAACATATGGTAACAGGCAAACAAAATTTTATTGATCTCATTTTTATCAAGTGTCTATCCCTACTCCCTCCTGAATGTTCTAGAAAATCATAAAATGACACAGACTTTAATGTAAATTACATTTTTAGGAGGAAAGAAAACTTGTCTACATTCAACATTCAAGACAAATTTCATAATCCTATTTGAAATCATATGAGGCTCCACAAAGTCTTTGGAAATAGCAATATCTCTTTGCAAAAATATTTTCTAAAATAAAACCTCTGTATATGGTAGTAAGGACATATATTTCATTTTGTCTGCTTCTGACTAGAAGACAGATACCATCTCTCAAACTAAACATTCAAAATAAGAATCTGAAAGCATAATGATGCAAACTATTAGTATGCTAAAAGAAAGAAAATCAGATGTATGGGGTAGATGGCAGCACACAAAGGAAAAAGTGGTGGGACTGTGAGAAATCTGGCCTCAGGAGAAAGGGTGAGAAATCTCTACAGCAGATACAGTATCTTATATAATATCTTATACTGACATACCTCTTAATGGTTTAACCCTGGGTAATAGTATAACAACTTCCTAACACGTTAAAAAGTCCCAAGGTCTAGATGGACTGGTTATGCAGTAAGAACACAGATGCGCTGGTCTTTCAGTAAGAGCTTCTAACTACTGCTATGACCTTCTCAATGCGCCACAACTGTCCCTAACTAGAGAGGTACCGAGGGCAGGGAATCCAGGATCTGTGCTTTCAAAACTCTTGACATACCCACAAGGGTAGAGTAGACTGACAATCAACAATCGCGCCTCATTTTACTATCAACTCTAATGGAGAAGAAACATTTAAAAATATACCAAAGTAGTGATGGGTTATTTTTAAAGTTCTCTCATGACTTGCATTATGATTTTATTGTGAGACGGGAGGCTGCTTATGTTCAACATTTTCTAATTCAGGGTAAAATTTATGTTTTTAAAAAAATTTTAGAAGTCTATAGCTGATTATTTACCTTTCTTTTAAGAACGGTCACCTGAAAGCAACAGAGTGCCTCAGCTGTCTAGAATTTAGAAAACTCTTGAGTTTCTTCCTCTTCTTTCCTGAACATTTATAGATTTTGTTTTATATGTGTGTCTTACTGAAAAGCTAAGTGAAAATAGGTTTTGTATAAATCAAATAATATTTCAAATGCATCAAGGGACCTTGTGATAAAGGATCCTTGAAGTAAATCCTTTTTTGTCTTCTAATCTGAAACACGGTCCACTAATTTATATTTTGTAAGCAGACTGCAGTATATCTTGTGTTACATAATGCAGCACGCTTGTACTACATGGCCTTGAAGGTTCTGTAATGCAGTCTTTGCCTCAGGCTGTATAAAATGAAGGACTGACACTAGGTTTTGAGCAAGTCTATAAATACTGTAGTGTGATCATTTTCAGTCACTTTCACTTATTGAGTTTACCTGGATTCATGTGAAAAATAGTATTAAGGTAACATGGATGGATAAAGTTGACAGGTTTTTTTTTTCTATTTATTGGTTTAAACTTGTGCTACCTATCATATCTTCAGTTACTATTAAGAGCAAATCCCTGGGCACCTGGCTGGCTTAGTCAGTAGAGCATGACACTCTTGATCTTGGGATTGTGAGTTCAAACCCCACATTGGACGTAAAGCCTATTAAAAAAAAAAAAAAAAGATCAAATCCTTTGGGTCTGTACTAAATTTACTGAATCAGAATCTCTGGAGCTAATAATCTCTGATGCATGCTAAGTTTTGCAAAATATTGTTCAAATGAATTTACTTTCACTAAATCATTCAATTGCTTTTTATTGTAGTCTAAAATTATTAATTCTTGTCCTTTCTTGTGCCAATGTGATCCTAGTTTGCTAAGCCTGGCTGAACATTTTTCCTGACTGGAGGAATGCAAAACAAAGAACAACTATACATAAAATGGTCAGGTTGTTTCTTGACAGATTGTGTTGTTTATAAATTTTGTTCCCCATTAGTTTTTTCAACACGAATATCTGAAAACAGTCTTAAATCAGCTGGGTTATTCACTTAACTAAAACTTATTATTTGCTTCCATGGATAATAATATAATAGCTGAAAGCCAGAGGTGGGGAAAGAGAAAAGAATTGATTTATGATGTATCAGCACTGTGCTGTCCTCATCCCATTCTCAAACCATCTTAGGAAAGAGGTAAGATGACCATTTTAAAGAAGAGGAAAATAAGGAACATGGTAGTTTAGCAATTTGCCAAAGCTCATACAAGAGAGTCAGATATTCAAATCCAGTTCATCAGACTCTAGGGATGTGCTCCTATCACCTTAGAGGCACTGTTTTCAGAAGTGAAAAGAGACCATAATCAATATAATTAGGCATATATATTATAATAGCAGATGTGAAGACAGCAGAGAAAGAATACACCTTCCTATTCTTAAACAGAAAAAATTGCCTAAACTATTTCACACTGTGTAGAGATTTCCTTCAATATCATAAGTGAGCAACTTAATAGAAAAAAAAAAAGTTCATTACTTTCTTGAAATTTTATACATTGTTTCCTAAAAGAAGTGGACGATTAAAAAAAAAATACTTCAAAAGACACTCCCAAATATTCATGTTGTATTTTCATTTCCAATTTTCCATATGATATAATCTTCAACTGGCAAAAAACGGAAGGTTGTCAGTTGAAGCAAAACCTCTAGTCAAGAAAGCAACCACATGCAAATGACAACACAAAGACCAATAATCTATAGTCATAAAATGTTAACTGGCAATGATATGGCTTGGGTTGCAGGATATTTCCTATGAATGATTTTATGTAAGAATATTTTTTAAAGAGAATTTTTACTTACACAAATGTTATGTGTAATGGGAGCACACCACATAAAGGAGGCAAGAGATAACCTTTATAATAACATAGACCCTGCTTGTTCTATTACTCAGAATACAGTATACAGTCTAAATAAAAAATAATTTTCTTTGTTAAGACAATGCAAATGTTTTCATCATTGTGTGCAGGTAACCAAATAAATTTTTTATGTTTACCTTTGAATTCAGTCTTCAGGTAAATCTGCCGTGGTCTCAGCTGTTAAATGATTTTTTAGGCAGACTCTTGATTCCATTAGTGTCTCTAGGAGTTTTTTATTAAACATTGGACTAATAGCCTCTTCTTTTTCTCCCTGAACTTGCACAAGACCAAGGTAATATAATTCAGAAACTGGGTTAGCATTTTATTCTATCACACTACCTGAACACGTGGGATTCACATAAAATACATTTGTCTTTTGTTATCCATGTGGATTCAAGAGCCAATGAAATATTCCATAAGCCACATTTCTACTAAAAACCACCACTACTAAAACTGTGATAAAAGTATGCTATACATTTAAAACAATAAATCCAGAGAGAAGGAAACTCTCATATCCTGAATCTAATATCATGGTACATGTTCATTCTGGCACCACCACCACCACACAAAAATTTTACCGGAACATCTAGAGTAATTCTGATTTTAGAAAACAAAGATGACCCTGCTATCTGGGTTGAAGACTTGGTGAAAGATAATGAAGAGGACAAGAAATTACATATGTCAAGAGGTAAGTGAAGAAAATGTGATTTATTGTCATTAACCTGCAAGTAACTTTTAAAACTAAGACTAAGAATTAAAATTTACAGTGACATTTATGCTATCAAAGGTCATCAATAAAGGCCAATATGGACATTGGGGACATAAAAGCAAAGAGATATTTGTGATAGTGATACATATCAAATAATAGACAGATGGATAGAATTAATTCTATCTAAAGAGAGAATATTAAGAATAAAAATTAGTTTAAGAACTATTGCTATTATTTCTCCAGAGAGAAACTGAAAAGTCAGAATAAAAGATTCAAACTAAATACCAAATGCTCTTTCAAAATCAATTTTGAAATAGCCTAGAACTATAAACCCTAAATTGCTGCTTCAAGCATATAATTACATTAATTCACATATACCTAGTTAAATTCCGTTATTGAGAAATAAATTGTATTAAAATATACTCCGTCTGTTCCTATTTTACATCAATAGTATATTTGCTTTCAATTACATTTCCATAAATATAATGCCCCAAACAGTCTAATGAAAATGTGGTGAAAGACTGGATCAACCCTGTCATTCTGCTCTAAGGAAATAGTAGAGGAACATATCCACCACAATGGAGAGCTGGAAATACAGTTTCTAAAGTCCTCTCTAGCAGTTCTTGGCCTAGACACTTATAACATTCATTATCTATGGGTCTTATTTCATACTCATTTATGAAGTAAAGAAATTACTGCCTTGAGAGAAGAACCTACAGGGTCCATCCCAGCTCTATTCTCACATGTACAATAGATCTAGGTAAAGACACTGGACTCTGAACTCTGCTGTATGGAGAAAAACTTGAGATCTCTGTGATGTCAACATTTTTTTTACCTTTGATTTGATGGAATCTTAAGTTCAGTGTATTGGGCTTCCTTCAAAACTCCTTGTCAGTTTCCTATTTTAGAAAGTTCAAAGTTGCGTTCCTTAAACCAACATTACAATTTAGACATGGCTATTTCACAATGAATCCTTGTCATACTTCATCATTTTGTGGAAGAATAACATAGGCTGGGGTAGTGGCCTATATTGACTTTTTCTTTGCCTTTGATTCCAGTTATGGGATAAAAATGTGTGAACTCAGTATGACACCTTGGTACAACCAGAATAGGATTGGAAGCAGAGTCTTCTAACAGATAAACACTTTATATAATATAAAACTAAATAAAAATTAAAAAAAGATGTAGTTCAAGGTCACATCTTTTTAACTTAATGATCTGATACAGTTTTCAGATAATGCATGCCTTATGATGACATGGGTTTTTGTCACATACTTTTGCTTTCTGAGGACAGATGAGATTGATTATGCTCTATAACCGCCACCAGAAGAAATTACTATTTATTTCCAGATGGAATGACTTAGTACTGTGCACTGTAAGATAAAATAATAATAACTAACACTTAATGAATGTTTACTTTTATGAACATCTTACATTTATTCATTTAATCCTCCTTAATATGGTTAATAAGATTAACAATAACCTTATGAAATGAGTACTACTGTTATCATCTTAAGAAGATAAAGAAAGTGATGCTCAAAGTGATTATATAACATGTACCTACTAAATCGTGGAGCAAGAATTCAAATCCAGATGATAGATATACAGACAAAGTGACCACTACTAATTGCCCATTTAAAGTCCCCTCCCTAAGCCCAACTCTTAAATTTAAAAGTCTTTTCACTTAAAGTTGTACCTGAAGACATTTTAAACAATGTGATGTATGTTTTTTACATACCTAATCTATGTCTAGTGGAAAATAAAATTATTTGAGAGATACAAGAGTATATTATATATTTCCTGTTCTCAAGAGACAGTCTTAGCAAAGAGAAAAGACATCCATATTAAAAAAAAAATCCAAAGTAAATTGAATACATGCAAGAGTACAGAGCAATCAAAGGATGAAATCAACATTAGCAAAACTATTGGGGATAACTCTGGGTAAAAGTGAAAACTGAAACTGAGCTTAACACTGCCAGTATTCAGATGGGCAAAATGAAGAGAGAGGGAAATGAAGAAAGAGTACTATACTTTTACATATGGACATCTATTACTTCAGTAATATTTGTTAGATTCATGCTAGTCTGGCAGCGAAATACCAAGCTCAATTGTTATCCTGATTGCCTAAAAATTCAGAGCCGAATGTACTTTAGCCAGAGCAAATGTTTGGCCTTTCTATTTGGGCATATATATTTCCCACCTTTTTTTTCAACTTTATTACTTTTTATATTCCTATATATTCATTATATTTTACCTTTCTTTGGGGGGAGGCTTAAATCATATTAATCTTTTATCTTATGTCTGTTTCAGTAAAACATCCATAAGATGTTTTGAAGACTGATTCAAACAGCTCTATTAACTTAAAATAATTATGTGAATTAAATAATTTCTTACAAGCTAATAATACAACATCCTCAGTCAAATTACTGTTTGGCATCAGGTGAGAAAATGACCTATAAATTTATTGAGTTGTTCTTTTCAGTCTTTATGTTAAATCTTTTTATGTTAATCGTTATGTTAAATCTCAATCTTTTCAGTCTTTATGTTAAAATTGGTGAATACTAACCAGAATTTTTATCCCAAAGAATAAAAACAAAAATGCTTTTTGATTGCTACATTTTACAAATAAAGATACTGAAGTAGAATATGATTAAACACCACGATCAAAATCATTTTGGTAATAGAAAACAGACTCACCACTAGAACTCATACTTACTCAATATTATTTTTTGCTCCAAATTATTTATGAACATATCAAAAGTTAACAAAATATGCAGAATCATTTCTGCCTTAAAACTACAGACAATTGTCAATAAAACCGGGTTTGTTTGTTTTTTAAGGTATAGTCAAATAAGGTGGAGAAATGTTCTCTTTCCATCAAAGTTTGCTTGCCATTTGAACTACTCACTTGCAGCTAGTGGTGTGTTCACTGAATAGTTAGAAATTTTCGTTCCAATGTATTTACTAGGCGTGCCTTTCTTTTATATGATTGTCTTTTATATCATATCCACAATACTTTGGTGTTTTTCATTCAATCAAATAAGTATTTATTCATTTATTTAGCTTGTACTAATAATATGCCAAGGACTGAGATAGGCAATAAAGTGATCAAATATTTAAAAGTGAATAAATTACTGTAATTCAATGTGATATTTCTAAAAATGAAGTCTGAACATGGTGTTAGAGGATGGAAGGGGAGAAAATGATTAATTCTGCTGGGAGAAAATCAGAAAAGTCCTCAGAATAAGTGCAATTTGAGATGTTGGATTCTAAAGATTGCCAATCACATAGCACATATCACACCTGCACTGCAAATTCCGCTCTCTACTCCTAATTAGTTTGGTATTTTGATGTCTGTGGGTATTAGGTTCTGGATATCTAGGACTCCAGTAGTTTCTGAGTCTGGTATTTTCCTTAAATAGCTAGGCGACTTGAAGTTGTTCCATATATAAATGCTAAAGAAGATTTTTTTTTAAGATTTTATTTATTCATTTGACAGACAGCGATCACAAGTAGGCAGAGAGAGAGAGAGAGAGAGGCAAGCAGGCTCCCTGCTGAGCAAAGAGCCCGATGTGGGGCTCGATCTCAGGACCCTGAGATCATGATCTGAGCCAAAGGCAGAGGCTTAACCCATTGAGCCACCCAGGTGCCCAAATGTTAAAGATTTTTAATTTTATTTTCCCCTCCTAAAATCTTCTAAATTTAATCCTCACATCAAGAGTATTCAATTGAGCCATTCCCTGATAAATGCAGGACATATGCAATTTTACTAAATAAATAAAATAATAAGTAACAAAGGTTATGGATTGTCGGGAGTTTTTCATTTTGTTTGTATCATGCAAATACAGTATGTGTGTGTCAAAAAACCTATATTTCAGCTCTGACCTCAGGAATATGTGAAAAAAATGTAGAAGAGGTGTATCTGCCTATACAAATTAAGTTTTCACCAATTACAGGTTATGACAAGACTGCTATTAAAGTGATTAATAATTAGGTTATAACTAGAGAGTCTTTTGTATTTTATTCTGGGGCTATCAAATGATTCTTTAAGAAAGTGAAAAAATAATAGTAAGGTGGTCAGATCATCTGATATGGCAATAAGCATAGTTGCTTTGGTAGCTGTTCAGTAGCATTAACTCTTAACTTCCTGAAATATGTTTTATTTTCTTTAACAAACACATCTCTTTATAAGAATACCATTATTCCCAAAAGATTCCATTGTTTGTTTGGTGCCTAGGGCAATTTCTTATTAAATCCTCAAGAATCCACCTTGCATTAAGCTGAGCCAAAATAGTAAAAGTAAATTCAGTGACTAGCTCAAGGCATAGTTTTCTGACCTTCCCACTTGGGAAAATAAATATTTTTTTAATTTTAGAATTTCAGAGTATCTTAGTATTAACATGAAGATAGTTCATCATGAATAGTTATTTTAATAAATGCCAAGGGAATTGTGTCTTAATGCTTTTCTCCTAAAATACTCTTGTGGATTATGAAGAGCATGCAGTATGGCAAAAGTAGCCATGAGTATCTCTGATATATGAAATGTATATCATATACAAACAATTATTTTTCAAAAATAAATTACATATAAATTTTACTCAAGTTTACTGCAGTGTGGTCCATGCTATACTGTAATAAGTAAGCCTAAGAAACTGAATTCATTAGACTACAAAAATTTGTATTACATTACATACCTAAAACATCCTTAATGTGAGTGCTTTAAATGTTATCTTTAAAGTGCTACCTATGTAGAAGCTATAATTTGTTAGTGACTATAAAATTATAAAAGCCCTTGGGCTTTTGACCATTCTTAATTCTTATTGAGAGGCAGCAAAATCTAGTCTGGGAAACTCTAGTTGATTTACAAAGAAAATTAATGTGTTTTTCAATTCATGTGGCCCTGTAACTGTTAGGACAAGTGTGAAATATTGATATTTACATTCCCGAGTGCAGTAGGAACAGGAAGGAATGGTAATGGCAAGTAACTGGACACTCTCCCGACAGGCTTTGAGAAATGCTATTAGATCTCCACCTGCTGGTTAGAAATTCCAGAGTCATAGCGTATAATGCTAGCTAAAATACGAGGCTTTGATGATCTCCACACTTCCTTTTCAGGTTTGTAACCCATCTACTTTCAAAAGGACTTGTGATAATTTATAGACTAAAACATCTGCATAATTAAATACTTTGAGCTAGTGATCATTAGAAGACAGGCTATATTTTATAATCGTTATTGCATTTCTCATAGCTTATTAAATTTGCTATAAGTTCATTCCCCCATAAAATCCTGTTTTGAAAACATTTACTAAAATAGAATGAATAAGAAAATAAGAAAAAGGGAGTAACTAAGCTAAAAATGAAAGGGTTAATAGTAAACTTATAATGACATAATTCTAAATAAAACTTGACATAATTTATCAGGCTTTGTATTATGTGAAATAAAAGTATATTCAATTTCTCTGTCCATCAAAACATACCACAGTTAACTTTGATAGAAAAATAAGCAGGCAACAGAGAGTTTCAGGGCCCTAAGTAAACCACAGGGAGGTTAATACATTATTCTGATTACTTTACTCTTCTTCATGCCTGTGTCTTTTTTTTTTCCTTTTCTCCATCTCTCAGTTGAGTGATATATGATAATACATATGTACTTGACATAATGATGGGAGAACAAGACTTGGAGAGTAAAAGCTTATATTAATTTATCTTATAATATGAATTGTCCAATTATAGCTATTATATAGCTCTATTAGCTTACCAGAAAGTATAAATAAGTTTATGTTTAATTCAGTACCAGATCTGACAACCAAACCTATGTTCCAACATCCTTTTTTTCAATAAATTGAATATCCCAGAGCTTAAAAAATTTCATATGTGGCTCAAAGCTTCCCTTTAAAAAAGATCTTTTGACATTTTTGTTAAAGCAGCTCTTGGCTTATGTTTGGATATTAGGACTTCTACAAATCCCTTGAGTAATCAAAGACTTGGCTACATATGACTGTACATGTGGTATTCTATGAAAGATCTGGAAAATTATTAATGAGAATTGCTAAAAAAATACTAAAGTATCTCTTAAAATTATTTTTGTCAAACCATTATGTGGTAGAAAGTTGTCTGCTGGAGTGCATTTACATGTGGTTGCTGTAATGGATAACAGGAAAAAGAGAAATCCACCAGAGGACATTTCCATCTCTCCCCAGAATCATGGTATCCCAGACAACACACCAATCTTAGGAGTACCAATATATATTTTTTAATATATGGAAAGTATCAGCATTATTCACCTGTTACTGATTATGAAATTCCCAAATGGTAAGATTCTTATCAAAGCAAACCCTGAAACATCTAGCTTTTAAGCTACTTCATTCCAGAGGAAAAAATGTCATTTAAAAGTAAGAGTACCAGTTAGTAGTAATGGATTATATGCAAGTCACTCTAGCATAGTATTTCAATCACTACAGTATTTTTATCTCCCCCCCCAAAAAGTATCAGAAATGAGGCATGAAAAGCTATTAACTAAATCATTCAGACATTGAATAGATGTTGTTGTCAGTTTGTTCTTTCAATAGAAAAAATGAACAACTGATTTATTTATAACTGCTAATTATGATAATACACCTTCATTTTCTACTCTTTCTAGTATATTATAGAAATTTTGTAACTGTCTTATTTCATACCTGATTTGAAATCATATGCTTCCATAAAAATTTCTTCTTTCCGGGGCACCTGGGTGGCTTAGTGGGTTAAAGCCTCTGCCTTTGGCTCGGGTCATGATCCCAGGGTCCTGGGATCAAGCCCCACATCAGGCTCGCTGCTTAGCAGGGAGCCTGCTTCCCCCTCTCTCTCTGCCTGCCTCTCTGCCTACTTGTGATCTCTGTCTGTCAAATAAATAAATAAAATCTTTTAAAAAAATTTCTTCTTTCCCAGACTTTTCTTTAACTTCTTTTGGTTGGGGTGTAATTAAAATGTTTTAACTGACTTAGTTCCCTTGTCTTGTTTTCTCTTTCAATTTTCAGTCTTTTCTGTCAATAGAATTGATCTATACCTTAAATTTATGCAACAGAGACTGAAATCTGAATTTTAAATAGATGTAGAATACATTTATATAATCACTATAGAGTGAATCTTGTCAGCACTTATTTGGTCAAGTTTGCCTTGTTTTCTTTCTGAGATGGGGTGAGCAGGCAAAGTGGACAGAGACTGGTTCGTGCTTCAAAGAGAAGGAATTCTTGGTTTTAAGAATCAGGGCAAGAAGACATATTTTACCCTATTTTCCAATATTTTTTAGAGTAGAGAGGACCATCTCCCTCTCCAACCCTGAAGTCAATTTTATCTTTTCTAGACATTCATTTGTTTTGTTTTTATTTTTATCTTGCTGCATAACATGATACATATACAGTGGACTCTGCCCTCCACATGTAATACAGTTCCCTATAAGAAAAAGCCTTTGGGGGGGGGGAGGCGCCTGGGTGGCTCAGTGGGTTAAAGCCTCTGCCTTCAGCTCAGGTCATGATCCCAGGGTCCTGGGATCGAGCCCCTCATCGGGCTCTCTGCTCCACAGGGAGCCTGCTTCCTCCTCTCTCTCTGCCTGTCTTTCTGCCTACTTGTGATTTCTGTCTGTCAAATAAATAAATAAAATCTTTAAAAAAAAAAAAGAAAAAGACTTTGGGGATATGCTCCTACATTTACTTGGAACTATCATTGAGGAAAATACCCATCACATTATGAAACACAAATTTAAAGGAAAAAAACACATGTGAGAAATGTATTTTAGAGCTAGGTCCAGGAAAAATTACCCCTGAGAAATGGTTGTACCTTATCCCCAGTGAACTCTAGAGCTCTGTAACACATCTTATCTCCTTTACATCTCAGCTCAGAAACTCTGAACTGGGTTACACTTGATAAACATGGTAACCAGGCAAGCCTTTCTGTTGAGTTTCCTGGCTCTCTTTTTTTATACTGTTTATTTCTTCTTTGTAATCCTATTTTCTTTTTCATTTTATTTCATATGTTTTTGTTATAAGAAGTCTCAAATTATTTGGAAGGAAGCAAAAAGAATAAATAAGGAAGTAAACTAGAGTTGTTATTCTGAAAGCATTTTAGATTCTTATTGCAATGGTGGTATAATCTGAAATTTGGAATGCTCTTTTTCTTTTTCCTCATGCCCACTTTCCACCATCCCATCATTAAGCCATCTTTAGACTTTCAGTTCCTTAATTCACATCTCACATATGAACAGTTAAAAAAAAAACTTATGGATATACACACAAACACAGCACACTTCTTTCATACACTGTTCTTCAGATATAAAAATGGCTAAGAAAAGCAGGACATATATTTAAGATATTTTTACTAGTAGAAACATTCTCAGGTACAGTTTAAAGAGACCAATAAAGTATATTTTCAAAAGAGCTAACTAGGGTTAAAAATGAAGCTCTCAACAATCTTTTGTTTTAAAGTATTTTCTATGGATAAGCCAAACCTACAGAGGTTGTCATTAAGTGGCTCTTAACATTTTTTAATAGCAAATTTTTCCTTGTTTTACTAACTCTTGAGTTAACCTAATTATAGCTTGTAGATCATAAGGCATGACAACTATAGTCCAAACATTCACTCTTCCACTTTCCTTGATAGCCTAAGCCCTTCTTTCTATCCCTCTAATCCGAGTCCCAGTTAAAGAAGCAGTAGTTTTACAAGTACATCCAAGTTTATCCATGCAAAAATATTTTCAGCATGATTTCATAATAGTATTTAAAGTGTCTCCTTCCACTTAATTTCAAAGAATTGGGGTAATATATGAATTGGATTCTGAAACTTAAAATGTTGATTTTGTTGCCATATTAATAAATTATGAAATTAAATATGAATAAAAGCTTCAAAATTTAGATTAAATTGAATGCATTTTTCATATTTTATCCAAAATTTAATCATGATTAACTTCAGTTTGTAATCTTTAAAAATTAACGTGAAGGGAAAACAAAAAATTCCCTGTATAACAATATATAAATTCATTCACATGTAGCATTTCATGTGTTTATAAAGTTATACTTTAATCCAACTGCCAGATTTATAAAGCATGCAATAAAGACAAATATTTAAAATATAATAATTCTCAATTGGCATGCAAATTCCATCTTAATTTGAATGCTTTAGTATCCCACTACTCCTTAAAATCAGAGAAAAGAGATCAGATGCAAGTAAAGGAAAATCAAGAAAATGTTTATCAAAATATTGCATTCTGTTCCCAATTATATATAATTCCTATTTACATATCACAACTGTCCAATTGTCCAATCCAACTGTGGATTGGACAGCTGTCCAAACCAATTCACATATCACAACTGTCTTTAAAATTTTTTAAAGAATAAATGGGTATCTATTTATTAGCTATATATCTATAACCAAAACATTTAACAAGTTAAATTTTTGGAATATAAGACCTCTCCATTCTAAATTACACATAGACGAGGTTCCGTATTACATTTCAATCCTGTTTAAAGAGTATAATCTTTGTAAAATCAGAGATGTCTTCTTCATAAAGTGAATTTATGAACCTGTGCAATATAAAAATATAAATAAAAATCTCATTTAAGTGAATTAGTAAGACTAGTTCATATAAAATATATCTATTCTCTATATTTTTTTCTTATTTTTCTGGATATCATTAGTTTTTGTTATAAATATGCAATTGGAACTACATTACTACCAACACACACATAAAGCTGGGTAAAAAATTTGGATTAATGGTTTTTAGTATTTTTTTCCAAATCCTAAATACTTAAAGATGTAATAACACACTATGAGTAACTCATCACAGTCATAGTTCTCGAGGAGGGGGCGGTGTGCACGTGTGCCTGTGTGTACATGTCGGTGGGGGACAGGGGTCTGCAGTGGAGAGGGATACCACCTTCTATTATGCTCTTTCTTGGCATTTCTCTGCTAAGAATCAATCCTGAAGAGTGTATTTCAATTATCCCCCTTTAAAAAATCTCAGATCTTGGTTTGGGACTGAAACTGAGGTTAATGGAGTATAACGCAGCTTTGGATTAACCCCAATCAGAATGAATCCAAGGAGAAACCTGAGTCTGGGAAAATTTAAATATGGGTATCCCAGAAATTAGATCACATATCTAGAAAGCCTATAGTAACCTGTATTGGGAGGATCTTGTATGTGCTAGTTAAGAACCTCCATATGTCTCTGATAAAAAGCCCAGGTCATATCACTGGAAGCTACTTTGGTCTGTACACACTATAGACTCCATCTTTAGTTCAATATTTGAGTAAATTCAAAAATACAGCAACACCACCTACCTATCTGTGCCTCACCCAAAGGCCTCCTGGAAGCAATTAATCTTTGTACAAGAGTACAAATGAGACAATTATGAACACTCAGGTGATCATGAAAGTGACCATGGGGAAAATAAGGGAGAAAAAAACAGATTCACCAAGTATACTGTAGATGTCATTTTTTTTCAATAACAGATTTACACCTGTACTTTTAAGAGTGGGGAGGGTGAGAAAGAAGCAAAAACTGTATCCTCATATCCTAGAAGCAAAATGGGACTCGCTCATAAGACAGAACTGTTCCTTTAGTGGTTTCCTAATAACAGTTCACCTAACACTTGCTAGGTCAAAATATTCAAATAAACACCTGTATAGAGAACTTTAGCAGCTTAATTCTTTCTGCTTGCTCCTTTATATTACTTTTTTAACTTACATTTCTGCTCAGTATTCATATGTGTCTCATAGATATTTGACAAAAAACAAAGTAGTTATGCATTTTTTTTTAAATTTTCTCCTACCATGTTAAAGAACAATGAACCAGATCCAACTAGATGAATCAACTATTCCCTAGGTCTAACTCCAGGAGTTGTATTAATTTCGTTTGCTGCAGTGGTATAATAACTTACTATAAATGTCTTAAATTACAGCATTTGAACATGTGCCAGGAAATAATACTTTTCCCCAAAGCAGATGAATCATGCACCTGAAATACATAATGCACCTTGAAGGTGCTTATAATTCTTCCAAGGAGTGACTTATCCACATGAGAAAATGTTGACCGTTTGATTTGAATGGTGACCTTCCAACAGTAATGAAGAGCATTTCGAGATTTTTGAAATGTTATTAAAAATAAATTAAAATAAATATTTAAAGTAGATAAACACGGGAGTTTCTCTGATAATGCCTCCCACATGAGGCAAGAAGGCTAGGGATCAATAATAATAATGACTTTGGCTTCCTTCCCTGAATTTTTATAGAAGGACTCTTCTCATATGTAGACCCTTTTCATTAATCTCCAAAACAGCTCAAATATCTATGAGAGAATTTGGTTGGATTTGAGTGTTAGAGCAGGTGATATTAAACATTCAATAGCATAGAAAACCTCAGTGTTATTTAAGTACAAAGAGTTCAAATAAATCTGATTATCCAAAAGCCTAACCACTCAGAAGTCAGTGTTGGAAATCTACATATATGCTTTGTGATCTTGTTTTCATGACTGATATAGATCCATGAGATAAAAGAAAAACTAAAAATCATGTAAATGACTATAATTTAGTATTCATGTGTATATATATTTGTATTATTATATCTATTGGAGTCTGCTAAATATATAGTGTGCTTCTAGACTTATGTACCCATTCAACACATATTTATAGACTAGTTTTCAAGTCACTCTTTTCAAGTCACTAGTTTTCAAGTCACTGTTAAGAGATTTAAAAAATTAGACTGGATACAGATGGTCTAAAAGAGGCTTAAAGAAGAACTCATGTCAAAATTCAGAATAAATGGGACAGAAAATTTTAATTATCCATAGTGGAAAATAATAATAATAAAAACCTAAGCCAGACTTCAATGGAATGAACAACAGAATAAAAAGTAGAACCCTGGCTCTGGTCAGTGTGACCTTCATTCATCAAGGTCAAATCATCTTTTGGGCTTCTGCTTCTTTATCTGAAAAATGAGGGAAATTTAACCATGTGAACTTCACAGTCCTTTCTAGCTCCAACATTAGATAAAACTCTACTCTATAAGCTTGATTTAAACCAGAAGGTGCAAACCTTATTCTTCACTTGTAATGGCTTCACTGATGAATAGCAACGTCAGCTAAAATGAATTCCATCTCCTTTTTCCTTCCCTGACTCCAACTTGATAAAAGAGCACTGAGACACTGGAACTCACAAAAAGACAAAACTGTAACCAAAACAATGATACTGGGATTATAGAATTATAGAATTATTGTTTCCACACCCTAACATTTTGAAAATAGCTGATAAAGACAAACAAAAGAAGAGTAGACAAGTAGAAATTGAATGAAAACAACCAGGAGACAAGAGTATAAAACTGTTTTCTTGTTTGAACTTTTTAAAAAATTGAATGGCGATATTTCATTCATAATTTTCTTAATGTGGCAATTCCATTATGGAGCCATGGCAACCAAAGGATAAAACGGTAAAGTTTTATCATTAATTTGAAAATGTCTTGGTTTGAAAAAAGCTTGGTAGTAAAATCAAGGTTAAATGAAATATCATGAAGCTCTGCAAATAGGTTAATAATGAGGTGCCTCAGGGATCAGTGCTAGCACAGGTGTTCAATATATTTATTAATGACTTAGAAGTGTTGTGAATAATATAGTAGCACGTTTGGATAACTTCAAAGATATTTATAGCAATCAAAATGGGTGAATGACTGATTTTCTTGACCCATTCAAGAGCAATTATTTAACATATTACAGCAAATAATCAACAAGAACAAATTAATGTGAAGTGTATGGAATTACCCAAGTTTTTCTAATATGCTAATAGCTACTGAAATAGTTATTGCCTTTCAGGCAAGAGTGGGCAGATCTAAGAAGACATCTGTCCAGCAAACAGCTCTTTGTGAAAAAAAAGGATCTTCAAATAGGCTGGAGTAAAGGATAATGTGAGAATAGTTATCTAAATCAATAAGTACTGCTGAAAATTTTTACACACCAGAATCTTGTTCTATTGAATGGAGTTGATTTATAAAACCACACCCTGGGATTGTCTGGTGTTTATCTAGCAATATTCTAAATGATTTCCTATTATCATCCAATCCTCTCCCCCCATTCACTGGAGTTCCCAGATGCCTCTCAGGTGGGAATGAATTATATAAGGGCATCCTATTCCCACCTCTGCTTTGCTCTCTTCTAAAGGATTTCAATGACATTAACTCTTGTGCATTAATCTTCCAAAGCTGAAGATCTCAAGGTTTTAGAAAAATCAAATAGGATTCCTTTTCACAAGGAAGCAAATACCATTCAATAGCATGAATCAGCTTAAATTCTCTCCATACCCTGAGGTTATTTAATTATTGCACATACCAGATAATCTTAAATGTAGCATAGTATCAGTTAAAATTCACTCATTCAAAAATATTTTGAGTTTCCATTTTATCTAAGGCATAGTAGGAATAAAAAGAATGAAAAGAACTAAGAAAACACAGAGCTTGCCCCAACAGAATTTAGAAAATCATGTCACTCCACTCATGAACTAATAAGCATTTCTCAATCATGGTCCATATCGATCACATATAAATATGTAATTTCATAATAAATTTGTATATTAAAATTAATAAGAATCAGAATTATTTCTGTAGGAATATATGATAACATTTTTAAGGCTAGGGAACCATTTTTTGTTACCACTTTTCTTTTCTACCAGGAGGAAAATATGTTGACTGTGGTATTAACTTTCTCATTTGAAATTTAACTTAGATATTCCTCCGAATTCCAGAGAAAAAGAAAAGATTTCTAGCATGTTTGGGACAAGGATGGTAGGCCAATAAGAGTGAAGCCAAATACTAACACAAACAATGAGCAGTATCTAACTTAGCTCTACAAAATTACCCATCAGTAAATCCACTGACAGTATGGAGATCTATGTGAAGCACTGTGAGAATTATTTTTTAAAATTTGGTCAAGCATATTTATTCTCTGTACATACCCACCAGAAATTTCAGATGTAAACATCTGAAACAATACATCCAAAGTCTCATATGCATTTCATAGACTCTCAGAATCCAAAGTTAAGTAGGACCTTAAACTTTCTGCTTGAGCCATAAATTTTCTCTACATCATCTGACACATCACCATCAGAGTTGTTTTTTTTTAAACTCATTAATAAAGTACAGACTCATGCTAAAAGGTAAACTTTGAGTAATTAAGTAAACTATGAACCTTCATTAGAACCTCAAACATATTTATTAATAGGATTTACTAGAAGGTTTGGAACTATCTGAAAAAGAAAATTCACAATTTGGAGAATAATTCACAAATAAGAGGTGTAACAGTTTTGTTAATTTTTCCTTTAATTTTTCCTATCTTTCAGTAGCAATGGGCTATTCTGCCACATGAATTAAGTATAATTTTATCAAGAGAAAAAAAGTAGTGAATGAGAATTCATTAGCAGGTGGTCAAGTGTAAACAGTGTATCAATCATGCTGGTATTTTTAAGCATCAGCAAATTTAATTCCATCTCTAGAGGAGTAAGCTCATACTTTAAGATATGTAGTATATCATATTTTATTATATTATTATATTAAGATATGTAGTACATATTTTATTATATCATATTATTATATTATTTAAGATATGTAGTATATCATATTTATTTTTTAAAATATTTAGAATGTGCCTTGATTATAAAATATTAAAATAATTTCCCCTTAGATTTCCTATGTAGACAGAAGGTAATGATGTCCCCAGTGCAAATCAGAGCATTTAAAAACAACAAAACAATGTTTCTAAAAATAAGAATATTTCACATCTCTGCCCTAGATAAAGAGATCTGTCATGATAAAACTAAAAAAAATCTGAATCAGACCTAAAAATATGAAAGCGCACAGGAGAGGCATACAGAGTTTTGTGTTGATTTACATTGAGAAGACACATCTGCTTTTTTTGCTCAAAACTGAATCTATAATGACTAAATAAATTTCATGGCCTTTCACTCAATTCCAGTTTTTAAATGTTAGCCAATTAATATGAAATTATTTTTCTATTTGCATTGCCCATTGTGTATAATCAAGTAGACAACTCAAGTTAGGTTGATCAAACATTTTTATTACCCTATATTACAATGAAAATCAGTCACATTATTAGACTATACAGTATTAGACTCTACAAATTCACTCTGGTGAAGCAAGGTATATATATATTTTTTTTTAAGATTTTATTTTATTTATTTAACACAGAGAGAGAAATCACAAGTAGGCAGAGAGGCAGGCAGAGAGAGAGAGAGAGGGAAGCAGGCTTCCTGCTGAGCAGAGAGCCCGATGTGGGGCTCGATCCCAGGACCCCGAGATCATGACCTGAGCTGAAGGCAGAGGCTTACCCACTGAGCCACCCAGGCACCCCTCAAGGTATACATATTGATTTCAATATATACATAGACTCTTCAAGGTCAAACAGCAAGGTAAAGGAAGAGTACCTTGAATGAGTATTAATACTCTCCTGTACCATGGCTTCTGGTACTCTGTACTTCACAGGAAGTTATATGCTATTTGAAAATCTTCTGAAACTGAAAGAAATTTCTGATGCCCGAATGGAGCAGTCAAGAAAATTGAGCACCATCAAGAAAATAGAAGACTCAAGATTTCTGGGCGCACTCTGCATGACAATGAGAGTTACAAAAGAGAAAAGAGAACAAAAAGATTCCACCTACCACATATATCTTGTTTATTGACCATTTTTGTGATGAATACGATGGGAACATGCAGGCTGATGAAATTCCTTTACTGTACAAAGGGAAGTTATCCTTGTTTTATAATGTATATCATAATTCTTTCCTAAATACAGGGACTACATTTTAGTTGTTATTCAACTGTGTGGAGAAAGAACTGATGTTGGGGGTGTTGAGTCACATACTGTACCCTTGAGGTACAAATGAAACACACTTATTGCTAGTAATCACTAGTTGCTAGATTTCAAATAGGGACTGGGATTTTAAATATTTCAGAAAGAATTTCTCTCAAGGTCTCTACTGTCACTGTATCTTTTTATATTTTACCACAGCAATGACACTCTCTAAGATCCAAAATTCACACAAAGTCATCTCTTTGAATGCCTTACATCTTCCTTGGTTCTCAATTTCTTAAACCAATGATAGTTCATCAGAACTCTCCCAGTTGGCCTATTCTGACATAAAGCTGCATTTTAAGCCATTTTCTATATTATAGTTATTGTTTTTTTTAACAACTGATGAAATTTTGGTCAGTCTTGTCAATAGTTCCCAGTGTAGGCACTGTCATAATTACCAGCTTTGTAAGGAGTATGTGGAAAGCACAGACATTCTGGCCATGAACTCATGGATAGACACCAGAATGAATTGTAAGTAGAGAAAACCTGGTAGGAAATTAAAGGAGTCAAACTGTAAACAGTGACCACAGAGCACCACTGCATGGGTGAGGCAATGGCATTTGAAAAGACTGTTAGCCCCAAAGTACTTCCTCCACAGAGCACGGAACCTTTGATTCATTCCTCTAAAATACTGTCTACAATACAATTTTAGTTGAAAGTAGCATAGTTAGGACAGAAAGTACATTACAGGCACACCTAGGTGGTTCAGTCAGTTAAGGGTCTACCTTCAGCTCAGGTCACGATTCCAGAGTCCTGGGATCAAGGCCTACATCTGACAATTTACTTGGCAGGGAGACAGCTTCTCCCTCTCCCTCTGCCTGCCACTCTGCCTACTTGTGCTCTCCCTCTCTCTGTCAAATAAATAAATAAAATCTTTAAAAAAAGAAAAAAAGAAGAAAGTATATTACAATATAGTTTTTTTTAAAGATTTTTATTTTTTCATTATTTATTTGATGGAGAGATCACCATAGGCAAAGAGGCAGGCAGAGAGAGAGGGAAGCAGGCTCCCTGCTGAGCAGAGAGCCCCATGTGGAGCTCAATCCTAGAAGCCCGAGATCATGACCTGAGCCGAAGGCAGAGGCTTAACCCACTGAGCCACCCAGGTGCCCCACATTACAATATAGTTTATAGTAGCTCACTACTAGTGCCCAATGATGCTAGCCAAAGTATAAATTCCAATGAAGCAGAAAGATCTAAACAAAGTGTCCAGAGAATCAGGCTGGTGCTGGGCTTGAAAAAAAAAAAAAAAAAGGCAACTGCTAATGTCAATTGACCATCAGTTCTCAGTGTCTGCAAAATAGGAGACAGTGAGAACCAAGATGAATGAAAGAGCAGTTCTCTTATCTATAAGGAGCAACTACCACTGAGCTCCAGAGGGCTGTTGCCAAACATGACTATTGGTCCACATCTTCCCCTTTCTCTAGAGAAACCAAAATCTGAAATTTTTGTGGGAAATTTCTAATTTTTGAGTGTTAGAAATTAACTCAATTTTTTTGTGTAATATCCTGTGGATCAATACTGTTCAGGGCTAATCAAATATGGCTGAGCGACAGATCTGGCCATTTCTCATCTAGAGCATGGAGAAAGAAAAGAGAGGTCCCGCTAGGTCAAGGGTAGGTTCTAGGCTGTAAACTGAAGAGACCTGTAAGGGCTCCAGATAACATGTTTTCCTAGAAGAAAATGTACTCACAAGTAAATACCCTTTTCAGAAAGTATACACTATTTTGGATGAAGTTTTAAAAAATTATTTATTTATTTTACCCTGCCTTGTGCAAGAAACGATGTAAGGTAATATAAAATTTTCAATGGGATAATATTAAAAATAAATTATGAAGGAAAGACCTAGAAGAAATAATGGTAGTAAAAACAAGATAAAGAACATTAAATGCATGCTGAATATAGTCAAAAGAATAAATTTCATTAACTATTAATTTATAAAACTAAGTACTATGTACATGGGGAGGGAAGGAGGTTTCATTATTTTGCAAAGTCAATTTGCTTTTTTTTTTCAAAATACAATTGGGTCTTCAGTGTGGATAAATATATTTGTTCATAACTAATAAAGTATTAAATGTCTGAATAAAGGAGAATTTTTATATAATTTGTTTGTTTAGAGTCTATGCTTTTACAGTTTAAAAAAAGTGTTATTTTTAAAGGCTATCTTTGTGAGCCAAAATAGAGAGCAGAACAGATCCCTTCCTACCTAGGATTTTAATACTCCCTTGGATAAAAGGGAAAGATTTTTCAATAATAAGAAAAGGCACTATGAATTACAGAAGCATTGGTCTGATGAGGCCATATACAGTATATATTACCAGCAATATTCCAACCTAATGTGTCAGAATTGTACAGCTCTTTTAAAAAAGCTACATTAATAAAAAGTAACCACTTCTATTGAGATAACTTGATTGCTGTTTGTCGTTATTCTAAAGGAAAGGAAAAAAATAAAGTTGATGCATTATCGGTAGTGGTAGGCATTAGTGTATTCCAGTCTAATTTCAACCCCAAATCCAGACCATTAAGTACAATTTGGAAAGGCTCAGCTCTTGGAGTATCAGAGGATGTACAGCCCATATGTAATGAAGAAACATTCCTACAAATCTGAGGCTGAACATCATCCATTCTGATAAACCAAGCAGAGAAGCTGGAATTAACTAGGGAAAAAGCTCTACCTCCTTACCCAGTTTCCCTTAATAAAACTAGTGAGCTATATAGCCACAGGGACCAGGTCTCTGCATTTAACTTTTTTAACAAATATTTATTAAGTATCTACTACTTGACATATGCTAGTTCTAGAAAAAGAAATCATTCCATGAACTACAGGTTAATTCATGCCAAATCAAAGGGCTCTATTCTATGCAGAGAGTCAATTTACCACTGAAGCATAATGTAATTACAATAACAGTTTCAGTTCGTCATTATTTAATTTTATTTTTTATGAAAAAAAAAAACGCTTGTTATCACAAATAATTAACACAATAACATGCTACCAGACATCTGAACATCATTTCCTTGATCCATCTCCACTTCTAAATCTACAACCTTACCCAGTAAAAATCAACCTCTAAGTAACACCTTGGAGCATTGCAAAATGTTCAACTATAAAAGGTAAAGTAAGATTTCACAGGGTGATCTACTTATTGAGAAAGAAAAACAACATATGCACTTCAAAAATGTTCAGTAGCAAGGAAGGAAAGTAAGAATGTGTGCTTTGTAATCTCCAATTAATCTGATCATTTAATTCATTAGGATAGTTTCTTCTTTTCCCTCTAGTATTCTAGTTAAATGCTTTAAGGTATATTATAAATATTTCATTTTAAGGGTATAAGGACAAAAAGAGAGGAACTGGAATCTAGTATCAACTTTGTTATCAATTACAGATATGTACATACGTATAAACATTTACACAGTGTGTGTGTGTGTGTGTGTGTGTATTTTCATCCTTTGGAATCACATCTCTAAAACTGAGAAAGTATATAGTGCTCTCATATCTCTAAAATATGGATTTTCAAATTGCAGACTTCAAACAAGATCACCTAAGAACTTGTTAGAGGCCCAAATTCTCAGGCCCAACCCCAGACATACCACATCAGAAACTCTTAGAGCAGGGGCCAAAAGTCTGTATTTCTGCATAGAGGGCATTCTAATGAGAATTAATGCTCCAAAAGCAAAGAGTGATACTATATAAAATTATCATACTTCAGTGATAAGGGGTTTAAGTAACAAATTGTAGAATTATTAGTTACAATTCCAATATTGATACAATGTCTTAAATTAGAAAAGTTATTAAGTGCTATCCAAGCTCATGGTCACTCTTATACTTAAGATTAATGATAGCCAGTCTTCTTTCTGTCTCTCCCTGTCTCTCTGTTATCTATAAGTGAATGTGGAATACATGGTAAACACCTTTTATCCCCAACTGTAAAAAACAAAACAAAAACAAAACCCTCCAGATGGGGAAATAATGCAAAAATCCACTTCTATGTTATATTTCTTACACAGAGAATAACCAATTTCCAGGCACTTGCTGTGGGTGCATAACCTACAGTTAGAGCTATTTCGTAGTGAACTATCTTGAAAAACTAGTCGTATCCACAGAAATAATCCACTCAGTGCTCCAAATTTTATAGTAAAGTCTTCCAAAATAACAGAATGCATTACACATTTTTACAAGTATATAAACCTATCATGGATCCATCCTTCCCAAATACTGATAATTCATGTCTAACCCATTCAAAACTTACTTAAAACAAATTAATCATATTAAATAGTTGTTTTCTTCACATACAGATAAATTTATTTGCCAAGAGGCTTACAAAATATTGTTACTATGACCCATACAAACACACAAACCAAAGATTATCACCAGTAATGTTGGCATTAGTGGCCAAAGGGGCAGTTGCAGTTTTATATCAACAAGGGCTGAACAGGCCTCTCAGACAGGAGGCTTAGGCAAAATCATTTATCAAGTTAAGCCAGGTGAATCTGTAATCAATGACCAGAGCTTTGCTGGAACTGCAATGCCTCATAGGAAGCAAGTTGAATTATGAGCTACAGAAGAGCACACTGATTGTTGCTTTAACCTGTTTATTTCACCAAGTAGAATAGAAACGAATAATACTAATATCATTTTGCACATAATTAATATGGTTTTTACTAGATACTACATAACCTGTAAAGAAACTATAATAACCACAATTGAATGTCCAATGACATTAACAAAGCTCAGAAACTTAGCATTTTCCCAGTAACAATAAATAAAAATAAAATATTGATTCCAGTGACCTGAGTGTGACTGTCCTTGTCTAAAATACTCTTCTTAACAATCTAGTGAGAGATGAGCCCTGGAAAAATACTTTGTTGCCCAACATCTCAGGGCCTTCTTTTTTGTAATGAGATATTAGCAACTGATCGTCCTTTCCAAATATTTTTATTAGGGCCCCTAAAGCCTGTGCATCATGGAATAAACTTACACCAGTCCTTAAACTTACATATACAAATGTTAAACTTTTATTGCTTGACTATAAAACTTTTCTCCCAACTACGGCAGTATCTCTGTTTAGAAAGGATTATAGAGAAAGATTAACCAAAGAAAACCAAAACATCTAGAGTGGAGTTTAATTGTAAACACAGGTAACTACTATAATTTCAATTATATAAGGGGAAAAAGATGCTAAAGATTCTTTCGGCCAATTTGTATGGCCTGGATAAAGTGTGAAATGGGAAATGTTAATCTACTCTGTCCTCAAGAGCTCAGAGGTCCCCAGTACAGCCCAGTATAAGAGCAATTTGTTTTGTTGAGGGTGATTATGGGATTCAAAGATGTATATTTTCACATAATATGACCCTTGAAAGAAAGACGACTACTTCTGACGCTTAATTAAAGAAATGCTGGAAGAAAACCTGGCTATATTTAACTTACTAAGACATAGTGCATTGGTCTCCAACACGTCCTTCTGTAAGAGTAATTTTAAAAATATTTGTTTTTTTTTTCTTTTCTACTAACTTTGGAATCCAACCTCTGATCTTTTCCAAGGATCAATAACACCATGCAATGCCCTTCACAGCTAACATAAACAAGTCCCTTTTGTAGTGAAGGATATAATAAAAACGAGAAGAAATACTACTTTTATTTTGTATCTTTCATGAGAAGTTAAATCTAGTGAAGAATCTTTGACATGGTTATAGAGTAACAGATCAGCTGGACAAAATGAAAACAGAAAAAATCACTTGTAAAAATACAAGAATTGTAATTGTTACTCAGTTTCTTTCTCAAAGGAAACCTTCATGCCAGCAATTTATTCAACGTATCTTAACAACCAGACTAATATATGCTAACTAACCAAATAGTACATACAAAGTATAGCTGCATAACTGACTGTAGACCAAACCCCCCAACAAGATCCATATACTTTGGGGTGAATTCACCTTGGTCAATAAATGGTTAACAGTGAAACCCTCTGAGCTAGATGGGTGCTCTGGGAAGCCAGATAATGAATGACAAACAAGTAAATTGGGAAGCCAGTCATGCACTGTTTTGGGATTTTCTGTATTTTTGCTTTTTCTTCTATTAGGGAATGAAAGCCTCTTTACTAAAATTCTCCACTGGATTACAATCAGTCCTCATGACACAACTACAGTATATAATTTTTGCCTAACAATTCAGGCTAGCAAAAACTACATGTTCATTTCTATTTATTTCTTTGCTGTCTCATGAGTTAATAAATAATTATCATCTTCCTATATTTTGATGTATTTTATGTGTTTATGTTTAGATTTTAACTAATTATAAATACACATTAGATTTATTAATTTGCTAAATAATGCACATTTAATGAAAATTAAAATAATAATGATTCAATATATAAATAACACAGGGGTTCCAAAGCTTCTGCTTCACTGGAGAAAGAACCAGACTTGTGCTCCACCAACCACCTCCACTTATACAAAATGAGCATATTATCTGGGATTTAAGATCCATATCCTACACCTTTATTAGCCTCTCTGATACTGACTTCCAGTAGGATGACTGACAGTAGGACTATTCATTCCCTCCAGGAAAAGATTACTCTCACAGTCAGAGATATAGTCTGATCCTCTATAACCCCCACAAAACAATCAGACCTCAGGTGACTCTCTAACATCGGAGTTTTAACACTGGCAATACACCTAGGAATAACACTGTGTTTCTAGAGTCCTGTCCAGATGTAGCTGTACCAAACTCAATCCAGTACGTTTTCAATCTCTCTTTAGGACCTGATCTCATCCTCCTCACCTTCCATATTTTTTAAAGATTTTATTTATTTATTTATGTATTTATTTATTTATTTATTTATTTGACAGAGAAGGAGAGAGACACAGTGAGAGAGGGAACACAAACAGGGGGAGTGGGGGAGGGAGAAGCAGAGCTCACGGGGCTTGATCCCAGGACTCTGGGATCATGACCTGAGCCAAAGGCAGATGTTTAACGACTGAGCCCCCCAGGTGCCCTTCACCTTCCAAATTATACCTATAAAAAAGAATAAACATTTCCTTCATCTTCTGATTTAGAGTCATCGTTACCAAATCAGTAGGAAATAACTTGAGACCATAAGCAGAATGTTTACAATTCTGTGTATACACATATATACTTAGGTGCATCAACAAGAGCTTGGGTTGAATCATTTACATTGATTATCCACATTATTACTGCACAGGCTTTTCCTCCTATGTGCTCAACCTAGCAGTTGAGACTAGCCAGTTGCTCAAAGTCAAACTTGGGGACCGTTTTTGACTCCTCCTCATCCTCATCCCTAGAGTTTACTAATCTCCACATCTCCTAAAATCCAGATTTAACCTTGTGAGGACTAATTTTATGTGTCAACTTGACTAGGCCACAGGGTACCTATACATCGGTATATTCTAACAAACATTATTCTGTGTGTTTCTGTGAGGGTGTTTTTAGATGGGGTTAACATTTAAATCAGCTGAGTAAAGCAGATTGGTCTCCCTAATGTGAGACTCATCCAATCAGTTGAAGACCTGAAGAGAACAAGACGGTTGAGCCTCCTACAAACAAGAGGGAATCCTTGTCTTTTGGCCTTTGAACTGCCTTTAGACTCTAACTGAAACATCAGCTCTTCCCGGGTCTCAAGACTGCCAGACTCTGAACTGAAACCACACCATCAGCTCTCCTGATTCTCAGGTCTTCAGAGTCAGACAAGACCTAACCATCAATTCTTCTGGGTCTCCAGTTTGCCAACTCACCCTGCAGATCTTGGGACTTGCCAGTCTCAGTAATTGTGAAATCCAATTCCTTTTAATAAAATAAAATTCATTCTCTCTCTCTCTCTCTCTCTCTCTCTCTTCCTCCCACCCTCCCTCCCTCCCTCTTGAATAGGAGAGATCCTATTCATTCTGTTCCTCTGGAGAACTCTAATACAAATCTCTTAAACCTCTCTATTCAGCTTTTCAATCATTTCAAAACAGTCAGGTTCAAGTGAACATCATCTCTTACTCTGACTACTATAACAGCTTCCTAAATTGTTTTCAACATCTATTCTGACCTTATTCCAATAAGGTATGTTTGCTATATGTGGATACCTGAATAACGTGGGTCCTATCTGATATCATAAAGTCACAACAGAGATCAAGTAGCCTCCATTCATCTACAATACAGTTATCTTTGTAAGGTTTATTTCTGACTATGATAGTATATCTTGCTTCTAGGTCTCAATACATATCTCACCATATAGATTATTCTCAAATAGCTGGCAGAAAAGAAAAGGGTTCTGAGATTTATTTAAGAATTCTTCTTTCTGGGCGCCTGGGTGGCTCAGTGGGTTAAGCCGCTGCCTTCGGCTCAGGTCATGATCTCAGGGTCCTGGGATCGAGTCCCGCATCGGGCTCTCTGCTCAGCAGGAACCTGCTTCTCTCTCTCTCTGTGTCTCTCTGCCTGCCTCTCTGCCTACTTGTGATCTCTGTCAAATAAATAAATAAATAAATAAATATTTAAAAAAAGAATTCTTTCTAATGTAGAGATCATAGTCATAAGTGCTTAATAGTTGGGTAGGATAGGAAAGAGATGATTCAGAAAGCATGTATAGTTTTCCCATAATCAAACCCTTCATTAAAAGCTCCATTTTATTCCATCTTTAAAAGTAATTCATTTCACCTCCACATCTCTCATTTGGAAAACAATAATTCCAAAATGTACTAATTTTTCTATAATCATCTAAAATATTATCCCCCCTGGTTTACAAAACCAGAATTCTCTCTGGAATTTTCTCTCCAGGAATCACTTGTAGGCTGTACTGTGAAGAATTACATTTTAGAGCAGCCTTGGGCAAGAACATTTGCCTCTTTTTCCTTTAAAAGTGTTAACCCCTTGACAATATTTTTAAATAATCAAAGGCTTAACTTTTCCAATTTCTTCTTCAATATTACTTTGGCAAGGTTTGGGTATTAAATCAGGTAGAAATCAATATTCCTTATGTAATGCTTGCCCCCAGAAGGTGTCTACCATAAAAATAAATAAGTGTGCTGAGCACCAAGTATTTTTTTCACATGTAAACATCTGTCTGGTGGGGGGGTGGTACTTTATGCCTCAAGCCTTTAAGATTAAACAAAATATAATGAAAAGGAATACAGTTACTCATTTCCTGGTAAAATGACTCTCTCTAACAAAAAGTCCCCCCCCCTTTTCCTTCTAAACATAGAAAATTGAAACATTAATGTAAGTAGAAACTGGGCTCATCATGAAAAAAGCATAAATTAAAAATGTACATTAATTTAAAATATATCTGACCATATCAATTATAAAAGACTGCAAATATAAGGGAGGGGAAAAAAGAACTGTGAAAATTAGACTGCTCACTCATTTGGAACCTTTGATAAAAAGCACTCTATCTTCTTTGGACTTTCACCCCCCTGAGGAAGGGACTGTGACATTTTGTATTAATCTCTAAACAGCACTTGCTTCTTTACTGCACCTTTGACAGCACTTCATAATAAAAACTTTTCAGATTTTTAAATGGAACCACTTTCATTAACTATGAAACTAACAAGATATGTTTGCCATTCCAATTGCCTTAGAACATTAAACATTTCATTTCAAATGTTACCATTTTTCTTGACAAATTTACTCCTTCCCCTGATTTAAGTTAAAAAGTATCTGAGGGGGAGCCTGGCTCAGTTGGTTGAGTGTTCAGCTCTTGATTTCAGCACAGGTCATGATCTCAGGGTTGTGAGATAGAGCCCTGCACAGCACTCTGCACTCAGTGTAGAGTCGGCTTGGGATTCTCTCTCTCCCTCTGCCTCTGCCTGCCCCACCCGCACAAACTCACCCTATTCCACTCTCTCTCTCTCTCTCTCTCTCAAAAGAAATAAAATGTTTTTTTTTAAGTATCTGAAATCAGAAATGACCTTATAATTTAGTGGTTAATTGTCTCCACTCGTGTACTTTTGAATGATCTACAACTCTGGCACTGTAGTTTTCTAACCACAAAAAGGAAAAGAAAATAATTATGAATTGAATGAAATGCAGCCTTCAAGTAAACATCAAATGCAAAATCAAACAGGATTTTCCCATGTTTATATAAGAAGCTGTGAAATGTATACAATAATGAGACATGAATAATTAGTACTGCAGAGATGAGAAGAAACTTAAAATCTAGGACTTTAGATTGCAATAAAAAGGTCACTTGGAATTTGCTGTATATTGTTCCAGTGTTTTTACTCCAACTCTTTGAATCCCTGTGAAATTCCAAGATGGCATCTTGTATTCAATGGGTAGACAAAACCAAAGGCATTTTCCAGTTTGTATCAAAAAACAAACAAACAAAAAAGAAAGTGCCCAACTTTGGGGTAAAAGAAAAGGCAACCAGAAGATGGCCAGAGCACTGAGGAATTATGGAAGAACTGAGGACATCACCAAAACTGGAGAAAGCTAGTTTATCAGTTCACTAAGGTCATTCTCCAAGAATTCTCTCTATATTTATAATTTCTTAGAATAAGAGTTGTTCTACTCAAAGTATGCTCAACCTGAACAAGGATATCTCATCTTGAGTAACTGGAATACAAATTATAATTGTACATGCCAATTACCATGAGCTAAGCCACCCTGATTGCTAAATATTATCTTATATTTCCTGATTTCCTGGCATCAGAAATACCTACAAATTTAGGGATTTTTCTCTTAAGGCAAATAATGAAGAGGACAAAGCAATTAACTCTGATTTTCTTTTATTAAATAGCATATGATCTATATTTAGATTACATAGAATCTTTCAATATTATGAATGAAAAACCTCTGGTTGAGACCCAGTCCCATTCACACATTTAGCAAGCATTCACTGATCATTATCTATAGCCAACCACTGTGCTAATGCAATATATCCCCACCAGAATTAAGCTTGTTAAGGAATTGTCTGTAAGGGGTAATACCTACATGGTATTGCCCATTCAGAAAAATAAATATTGACCATACCAATCTACCCAGACCTATACATAGGCATACCTAGGAATTTTTTTATTTATGAAATCAGAAAGATTTATGAAAAGCACTTCCCCATGCTCTGAAATTTGAACTGTAAAGACTGTGAGGCGTTAACTTCAAACACACATATACACACATACACAATACCAATTAAGACAACTTGACGAGGTCCTAATGTCGTCTTCTTGTAATTCCTCCTTAAGAGGAACTGATTAAGAGGAGCTGAGTAAGAAGCATTCACCTTTTGGCTAATGAACGTTATAGCCATGCTTTTCAAATAAGACTATGCATGAGAACTACCAGGGATGTTTCCTAAAATTCTAGTCCTAGCACCCAAATCGTAGAGGTTATGATACAGTAGTTCAAAGTGGGCTCCAGAAATCTGAATTTTAGTGTGCAAGTTACATGATTCTGATACCTGTGCTCTTCAGGTCTTTGGGTCTCTGGTGTCCATTCAATTGAAATCAGGACCTCTTGTACCTCCCAGTTCTGCTGATTCTTTTTGAATTGAAAAACCACTCTTGGTGATCTAGACCACTATAGGGTAGACAGGGAGAAGCCTTCCACTATGAGGAAAGGGACAAAGGATAATCCATAGCTTTTGCTGACTCAAAAGCCTTCTGTCCTTGACATGATACAAGTGATGCTTGTCAATGGGAAGATCATAAATAAGTTCACATAAGAATTCTCTCCAGGATGGGGGGCACCTGGGTGGCTCAGTCATGATCCCAGGGTCCTGGGATCAAGCTCCATATCAGGCTTCCTACTTGGCAGGGAGTCTGCTTCTCCCTCTGCCCTTCCCACTCTCTGTCTCTGTCAAATAAAAATAAATAAATAAATAAAAATAAAATCTTAAAAAAAGAAGTCTCTCCAAGAAGGAAGAACTGAGACTTCACACTATAAATCCCAAGATTTAAAATTAAATAAAACCTCTAGAGTAGACCTGTCGCAGGAGAGTGTGATAGGCTCAAGAAATGTTCTCAATACGAGGGTCTAATATTTTGTTAAGAAGATGTTTCAACACATTGTATGACTCTTTGTCTGGAAGCTTTCCTAGAATAATCCTTCTAGCATAATGATTATGTTGAGCATGGAAATGGAAACTAAAAAGGAGTATAACCCTGTAACTCAAGCTTGGAGTATCGGTGAGTCCTGGCCAAGAACCTGGCCCAGCACTTAGTTGACAAGCACTTGGTGACAACCTCCAATATAGCACTACATAAAAATGGAAGCAATAGGGTCACCAGGGTGGCCCAGTCAGTCAAGCCTTTGACTCCTGATTTTTGTTCAGGTCATGATCTTAGGGTCCTGGAGAGTCTGCTTGAGGATTCTTTCTCTCTCTGCTCCTCTCCACTCTAATAAATAAATAAATGTGTTTTGTTGTTGTTGTTGTTTAATTTTATTTATTTATTTTGACAGAGAGAGATAACAGGTAGCCAGAGAGGCAGGCAGAGAGAAAAGAGGAAGCAGGCTCCCCACTGAGCAGAAAGCCTGATGCAGGGCCGATCCCAGGATCCTGAGACCATGACCTGAGCTGAAGGCAGAGGCTTAACCCACTGAGCCACCCAGGTGCCCCAATAACTGTTTTTTAAAAATGGAAGCAGTGGCAATAATGGAGACAACAGACATCATTTCTTCCTCTACTTAAATTGCATGTACTCCTGGAAGTTTTGGACAAGGAAAAAGGGGTCATTCAGGTGGGTGGGGAAATGAATTATGAAACAAACATAATAGTCATGTAGGGTCTTGAGCAATTAATCTAAAATATTAGAGAACCTTGGTTTTATTTTTATCTTATCCTGCAATACCTGCAATATTTCTGTGCATCATCTGTTACTCTTCTTCCCTTTTCACTTTATTGTGATACAGAACTCAGAACACACTGTATATTCTATACCATGCCTTCTTGCTGTGCTATTTCTTTTGCCTGGAGTACTCTATAAAGCCTTTTGTAAGCCAGGTGGGTTGGGTCAGATGCCTTTCTACAAAGTCTCTATTATAACCTAAGCATGTGTTTATATGACAGAATTTATTCAAGTAACACCCTCTATATGCCTCTATTTCCTTACCAGTAAAATGTAGATATAATAGTATATACCCCCATAGGGTTATTTTGGTGTTTAAATAAGGTAATATATATAAGCCACTTACAACAATGCCTGCAACAAACTAATACCTAAGTAATAAATATTATGATTTTTTATCATTATTCAAAAATACTAAATGTTGGATAACATACTATGTGCCAGTCATTATGCTGGGTGTTAGCAGACACTGGGGAACAAAGGAACATGGTCCCTGCTCCAGTGGTGCTATGTAAAATCACTACTCAGCAGGCAGTGTATCCATCCCTCCCATTGGTCAGAGATAAGTCTTCATCATTTTGTGTTCCCAGCACTTTGTAGAGGATCTGTAACCCAGAGGTGGGCATATGGAGTTGCTCAAAAATGATTACAAAATAAACTCAGGGTGATATGATCAGAGGGACAAAATACATGTAACATGGCAACACGCAACAGCATTACAAACACAGGAACTATGATCAGTGGCTACAACCCAGGTTAAGTAAGGAGAAGTGAGATGAGATACAGATGAAAAAAGGCAAGGCCAGATCACAAAGAGCCTTATACCATGAGAAAGACTTTAACTTCATCTTCAAGTCAATGGAGAGATACAAAACAGTTTTAAGGAGGGAGTATAATATTCATATTTCCATTTCAAAAAGTATATTCTGGGGGTGCCTGGGTGGCTCAGTGGGTTAAGCCTCTGCCTTTGGCTCAGGTCATGATCTCAGGGTCCTGGGATCGAGCCCCACATTGGGCTCTCTGCTCAGCGGGGAGCCTGCTTCCCCCTCTCCCTATGCCTGCCTCTCTGCCTACCTGTGATCTCTGTCTGTCAAATAAATAAATAAATAAAATCTTTTTTTAAAAAAGCATATTCTGTAAATTGTGAAGAGCACTGGAAGAAAATGAAACTGAAGGTAGACAATAAGATGCTATTTTCAGTAACCTAGGGAAGATGTGGTGAGAGTTTGATTGAAGGGAGAGTAAGCCTTTTTTACATCACAACAGACCTGATCAGGTACACGCAGTGATACCAAAGAACACAATGTTTTGGAATAGTAGGATGATCATCTTAACCTTCCACATCAAAAGCATTGGTTTAAATCTCAAAGATCACTCACAATCTCACAGATATATCAATTTTCCCTATAAAATGTATTAATAGTTATTCATTCAAAATTCCTTTGACCTAATTATTTAAGTTCCTACTCTATTATATATTGGCAAAACAGACTATGTAGGCATCACAAAAGAATGAAAGCAAGTTTTCCGCTTTATCGACTCATACATGTCTCTTTTAAGGTTCAAATAATAGCTATGTGTTGTTCTTGTACCCATGTATCAAGATTTGGAGAATAAGATCACTTCAATTCTTCCTTTGCTTTTTAACCATTTAGCCTTCAATCACAACCTTTTCAAACTTTAAACTTACCAGGCTAAACAATACTATTTTTCTGGTTTGGGAAGTTTTTGTTTTATTTCGTTTTGTTTTGTTGCTTTTTGTTTGTCTGTTTGGTTTTAGTTTTTTGTTTTGTTTTTGTCAGCCATTAAGTAGTTCTATTACTTCTGAAATAATAGTTAATTTCTATTTTTTCAATGTCACTCTAATATTCTCTATTATGGTATAATGACAGTTAAACTACGTTTAATTAAATTTTTATGTAATTTGAATTTTCAGAAAGTTAGATTCTCCTTGGAAAGGTAATCAATAGAAAGAGGAAACAAAAACATAATACACATAGGGAAAAGAAGAAAAAAATGACTATATTCTAATTACCAAGAGCACTAGGAAGTGTTTGAAATATATATATGAAGGGTTTTCATTTTCTCTCTTTCATCAGCTTTTGACTGTATTTTCAATAAGTATTCCTACATTAAATAAAACCAGTTATGCTGAGTGAAATAAGTCAAGCAGAGAGAGTCAATTATCATGCGGTTTCACTTGTGAAGCATAAGGAATAAGAGGACATTGGGAGATGGAGAGGAGAAGTGAGTTGGGGGTAATCGGAGGGGGAGAAAAACCATGAGAGACTATGGACTCTGAGAAACAAACTAAGGGTTTTGGAGAGGAGGTAGGTGGGGGGTTGGGTGAGCCTGGTGGTAGGTATTATGGAGGGCACATACTGTATGGAGCACTGGTGTCATGCATAAACAATGAATTTTGGAACACTGAAAAGAAATAAAATGGAAAAAAATGAAAAAAAAATACTCTACAAAAAGGCCTTTAATTGTAAGGTGACATAAGCTTCCTCTAACCATACTGAAGGTCCTCAAAAAAGAAACTGTTCAATCTGTAACCCAGTGAAGCAAATCTTGCTAAAGTGAGAATAGAGAGAGAAAACTTTGCAGGGAGAAAGAGTAAAAGCCAAAATTGCATTTAGATTTTCTGAGTGAATACCAAAACTACAGGGATGACATGACTCATTACCTCCAAAAGAATAAATACTGAGTATAAACTCAGCTTTGGCTGAGGTGGTAGGAGGCTGGGACTGGACAAGAACCCCCAAGTAATACTCCAACAGAGTGGTAAAGGCAGCTTTGCCACTATTTCTTACTTGCTCTACTACACAGTTGTGGCTGAAGGCCACGGGTTGGATGAGTAGAGGTGGCAGGACAGACCCTAAAATTCAGAAAGACAGAATGCCCAGACCAACAAGCCTATAACAATAACAACAATGGAGTGGCATGAACAGCATGTTGGCAAAGGATCTCTCTAAGAATGTTGAGACAGTATCTAAAGGGAGGTTAATAAGGGTTAGCTACTATAGTCAAAGTTTATATATTGTATTTGACATGAAGAAACAATTTTACTCACTTTGTTTTATTAAAAAAATACACAATTATGGGGTGCCTGGGTGGCTCAGTTGGTTAAGTGACTGTCTATGGCTCAGGTCATGATCCTAGAGTCCCACTATCAAGTCCCACATTGGGCTCCCTGCTCAGCAGGAAGTCTGCTTCTCCCTCTGACCCTCCCCTCTCTCATTCTCTATCAAATAAATAAAATCTTTTTAAAAAATTAAAATTTAAAAATACATGATTAGACTGGGCCCCTCTGTCATGTTTCTGTTTTACTGACTTCACTAATCTCACAAATTGTATTAATCTTCATACTGTGAGGCATAATTCTTTCATCTAACAACTTATTTTCAAAAAGTTTCTAAATATCTTACTAGGGGTACAAGAAAGAGTTTAAAAATTCTTACTCCTAGGGGTGCCTGGTGGCTCAGTGGGTTAAAGCCTCTGCTTTCGGCTCAGGTCATGATCCCAGGGTCCTGGGATCGAGCCCCGCGTCGGGCTCTCTGCTCAGCGGGGAGCCTGCTTCCCCCTGTCTCTCTCTGCCTGCCTCTCTGTCTGCTTGTGATCTCTCTCTCTGTCAAATAAATAAATAAAATCTTAAAAAAAATTCTCACTCCTAGAAAAGAAATAAAAAGATTAGAGCAGAAATCAATGAAATAGAAACCAAAAGAAGAGCAGAACAGATTAATGAAACTAGAAGCTGGTTCTTTGAAAGATTTAATAAGATTGATAAATTGATTCAGTCATTAAGCATCTGCCTTTGGTTCAGGTCATGATCCCGGGGTTCTGGAATTGAGTCCCTCATCGGGATCTCTGCTCACTGTGGAGCCTGTTTCTCCCTCTCTAACTCCTCCTGCTTGTGTTTCCTCTCTCACTGTGTCTCTTTCTATTAAATAACTAAAATCTTTTAAAAAAGAAAGAAAGAAAAGAGAAATGACCCAAATTAATAAAATCACAAATGAAAGAAGAGAGATCACAACAAACACCAAGGAAATACAAACAATTTTAAGAACATATCATGAGCAATTATATGCCAACAAATTAGGCAATTTGAAAGAAATGGATGCATTCCTGGAAATTTATAAACTATCAAAACTGAAACAGGAAGAAATAAAATCCAAACAGACCCATAACCAGCAAGGAAACTGAAGCAGAAATAAAAAAGCTCCCAACTAAAAAGAGTCCAGGGCCAGATGGCTTCCCAGAAAAAGTCTACTAAACATTTAAAGAAGAACTAATACCTATTCTTCTGAAGCTCTTTCAAAAACTAGAAAGGGGAGGAAAACTTCCAAACTCTTTCTATGAGGCCAGAATTACCTTGATCCCCAAACCAAAGACCCTACCAAAATGGGGAATTATAGACCAATATCCCTAATGAACATGGATGCAAAAACTGTCACCAAAATATTAGCCAATAGGATCCAACAGTACATTAAAAGGATTACTCACCAGGACCAAGTAGGACTTATTCCTGGGCCATAAGGGTGGTTCAACATTCACAAATCAATCAACGTGATATATCACATTAATAAAAGAAAGTACAAGAACCATACGACTCTCTCATTGATGCAGAAAAAGTATTTGACAAAATACAGCATCCTTTCTTGAATAAATTTTCCACAGTATAGGGATAAAGGGAACCATACATCAATATTATAAAAGGGATCTACAAAAAGCCCACAGTGAAAATCATTCTTGATGGGAGAAAAACTGAGAGCTTTTCTTGTAAGGTCAGAAACATAACAAGGATGCCCACTCTCATCACTGTTGTTCAATATACTACTAGAAGTCCTAGCTTCAGCAATTAGATTACAAAAAGAAACAAGAAGGCATTCAAATTGGCAAAGAAGTCAAACTCTTACTCTTTGAAGATGACATAACACTTTATGTGAAAAAACAAAACATTTCACCCAAAAATTGCTAGAACTCATAGGAATTCAGCAGTGTGGCAGGATATAAAATCAATGCACAGAAATCAGTTGCATTTCTATATAATAACAATGAGACAGAAGAAAGAGAAATTAAACAATAGATCCCATTTACAATAGCAGCCAAAACCATAAGATACCTAGGAATAAAATTAAGAGGCAAAGTATCTGTAGTCCAAAAACTATAAAACATTTATGAAAGAAACTAGGAAGATACAAAGAAATGGAAAAACATTCCATGCTCATGGACTGGAAGAATAAATATTGTTAAAATGTCTATGCTACCTAGAGCAATCTATACATTCAATGCAATCCCTATCAAAATACCATCAACTTTTTTTTCACAGAGCTGGAACAAATATGTATGGAACCAGAAAAGACCCCAAATAGCCAGAGGAATGTTGAAAAAGAAAACCAAAGCTGGTGGCATCACAATGCCAGACTTCAAGCTCTATTACAAAGCTGTAATCAAGACACTATGGTAGTAGCAGAAAAACTGACACATAGATCAATGGAACAGAATAGAGAAGTCAGAAATGAACGCTCAGCTCTATAATCAACTAATCTTTGACAAAGCAGGAAAGACTATCCAAGAGAAAAAGGACAGTGTATTTTTTGGTGCTGGAAAAATTGTACAGCCACATGCAGAAGAAAGTAACTGCATCATTTTCCTACATGATATATAAGGATAGACTAAAAATGGATGAAAGACCTAAATGTGAGACAGGAATCCAACAGAATCCTAGAGGAGAACATAGGTAACAATCTCTTCAACCTCGGCCACAGCAACTGCTTGCTAGACACGTCTCCAAAGGCAAGGAAAACAAAAGCAAAAATGAACTCTCAAGACTTTATCAAGTTAAAAAGCTTCTGCACAACAAAGGAAATAGTCAACAAAACTAAAAGACAACCTATGGAATTGGAGAAGATATTTCCAAATGGCATATTGGATAAAGGGCTAGTATCTAAGTTCTATAAAGAACTTATCAAACTCAACAACCCCCCCCAAAAAAAAACAAAAACAAATAATCCAGTCAAGAAATGGACAGACCACATGAACAGAAATCTCTCCAACGAAGACATGCAATTGGCCAACAGACACATGAAAAAGTGCTCCACATCACTTGGCATCAGGAAAATACAAATCAAAACCACAATGAGATACCACCTCACACCAATCAGAATGGCTAAAATTAACAAGACAGGAAACAACAAATGTTGGTGAGGATGTGGAGACTGTTGGTGGGAATGCAAGCTGGTACAGCCACTCCAGAAAACAGTATGGAGGTTCTTCAAAAACCTAAAAACAGAGCTATCATTTGACCCAACAATTGCATTACTGGGTATTTATCCCAAATATACAAATGTAGTGATTTGAAGGGGCATCTGCTCCCCAATGTTTATAGCAGCAATGTCCACAATAGTCAAACTTCTGAAAGAGCAGAGATGTCCATCTACAGATGAATGGATAAAGCAGATGTGGTGTAATACAATGGACTATTATTCAGCCACCAGAAAGGATGAATACGGGGCGCCTGGGTGGCTCAGTGGGTTAATCCGCTGCCTTCGGCTCAGGTCATGATCTCAGGGTCCTGGGATCGAGTCCCGCATCGGGCTCTCTGCTCAGCAGGGAGCCTGCTTCCCTCTCCTCGCTGTCTGCCTGCCTCTCTGTCTACTGTGATCTCTCTCTGTCAAATAAATCAATAAAATCTTAAAAAAAAAAGAAAGGATGACTACTTACCATTTACATCGATGTGGATGGAACTTATGCTAAGTGAAATAAGTCAATCAGATAAAGACAATTATATGGTTTCACTCATATGTGGAATATAAGAAACAGCAAAGAGGATCATAGGGAAAAGGAGGGAAAACTTAATGGGAAGTCATTAGAGAGGGAGAAGAACCATAAGAGACTCAACTATAGGAAACAAACAGTGTTACTGGAGGGCTGATGGATGGAGAGATGGGTAATTGGGTAATGGGTATTAAGGAGGGCATGTGATGTGATGAGTACTAGGTGTTATACACAACTGATGAATTATTGGACACTACATCTGAAATTAATTATACAGTGCATGTTGGCTGAGTTTAAATTAAAAATAAATAAATAAAAATAAAAATCCCTACTCCTACATTCAAGTCAGAAAAAGCTTTATTTTTGTAACAAATTATGACATAAAACCCATCTGACCCTACCCATTCCAAAATCTTGTCTCACTCTCACAAATAATTTTGAAGTAACACATATATTTTTTTCTCTCTACATAATATTCCTTTGTCATAGCTGCTAAATACAACGAACTAACACAAGTCCTGAAATTGTGTAGGCTTGGTAAGAGCGACTGCACAGGAATGAATGTGTTTAATTAAATCCTCCCCCCAACCCCCCAAAATGGAAAAGAGTCTAAACAGTGTTGTTCTGTCTCCGACCTTAGCCCTATTTAGTGATTATATACCTATTAAAGAGGAGGTTTTGTATGAATAACATGGTATGCACTAGATTAATACAATTTAATGACAATAAAATGTATTATATAATTTATTTTATATACTTAAATAAGTAGATGTTACTATAACTCTAGAATAAAAGGCCCCAAGTTTCAAGCTTATTCATAAAATTATGTTATTGCTCTGAATATGTGATATTCTGGGCAGTCATTTCCTTATAAAATAAGGACTGCATTGCATGACAGGAAGAGATTTCAAAGTTTATTATTATTTAGTTTTTCCCTTTCAGATACACCTCTAAAAAGGGACACTAGATTTATATGTGTGTATTGTGTGGGTGTGTATTTTAAATTTAGTGGAACCTGTAGTGGAAGTAAAATAGTTAAAATGGGTAAGAACTCTTAGAATTAATGAAGATTCAAAACTAGGAAGCACAGACATGAGTGCCATTCACAAGTGCGTGTGCACACATCTGCATGTGTGTACTGCACACACACACACACACACACACAAAGATAGCATGGATCCTCTGTCATCAAAGAATGACCTAACTGGGTATTAGAAACCAACTTTCCCAAGATATTATAGAAAAATACCATTTCACATTTACAAGTCATATTCTTTAGTAGATCGTAATTTGTAGCAGACTAAATAAGTGACTCAAAGATCTCTGTCTTCTGAAAAATAGCTGAAACTTTGCTTCCTGCACAGATAATTTACAGAAACAGGTATATCAAATATACCTTAATCAGCTTTAACATTTGTTTCCTTTTTCCTCTTTAGGAAGAATGGATATTAAGTGTCCTACACAGTGCCTGAGTCAACACTCATACAGGCTCATTAAGCGATAGGTATTTAGAGCAGATGTTGTCTTGTCTCCCAGCCCTCCATTTCTAACAAGTATTCCTTCCAGCCAAAGGTTCAAATGTCAGCTGCCATCCTCTCAGAAGATTTTCCCATTGTTGAGTGCCTAACCCAAAGTGGGTCATCAGAAATGGGTTAAATACAGAAAAAGAAAAAAAAAGAAATTAGCTTCTTTATTGTTTACTCTGTTCTGTATGTATTGGTCTGTCCAATAGTATCCACGTATTTCCCTATGTGGATTATCCTATAGATGTTATACAAATTCAGTTTCCTAAGTTATCCCTCTGTAGGGGTAGGAATTGTGGAAAGGCACTTTTCAATTATTTTTTCTTGGGATGAGAAATAAGCACTGATCTTGGGATGCCCTGATATATTTAGTTGACATATCTGTATAAATATGAAATAATAAAATTATGCTTTTACAGATCTTCAGATACACTAATAAAATAAGCTAGAGTATGAAAATAAGGGATATGTACTTATGTGATTTTAAAATTCAATATTATGACTTCATAATATTTTGAGTTTGAATTAAATTCCAAAATATAACAAATTTAAAAGCCAATGCAAACCCATACTTCAGTGGATGCTAAAATAGGTGGGTAGATAATGTTACAATCACTATGTTTATAAAACAGAACACCACCATGGTATAAAATTTGAAAAAAATCAGAAAAATTGAATGCTTGAACTTTTGTCCTAATAGAAAAATTTTATTAACTCAAAGGGAATTCTCTGAAAAAATGTACTAATTTTTCCTAAAGAACATCACGGGATTTCTAAGTCTACATTAGACACTCAAGATGTTGCTTTGTTTATGGAGTGCTACTTTGAAGATTTTTTTTTAGAAGCCTCAAAATAAGAGTACATTAGGATAACTCTGACTAAAGAGATACAGAGGATGATGAATGAATGAGGAGATATTCCTTATCTTTGAATACTTCCTTATTACTTCTGGCCTATTATACAACACATATCTACCTCACTTCATTCAATCTGCTATTCCAAATATCCATAAAAAGAAAATGTCTTAAAATTGGTAATCTCCTTGGGACATCTGTGTGCCTCAGTCATTAAGCGTCTGTCTTCAGCTCAGGTCATGATCCCAGAGTCCTGGGATCGAGTCCCACATCAAGACCCATATGGAGCCCCACATTGGGCTCCTTGCTCAATGGGAAGCCTGCTTCTTCCTCTCCCACTCCCTCTGCTTGTGTTCTCTCTCTGTCAAATAAATAAAATCTTTTGAAAAAACTGGTAATCTCCTACTTCTCTATAATATTGATTATAAAATAGCAATTATGTAAATTCTTTTTGAGTGTTATAATTAATACATTTAAGGATTTAAACCCATCTAAAACTTTAGACAAATTTTCAGTATTCAATTATTATTTTCTTTTAGGATATCAGAATGAGCTGCATAATAATAGTCTAGCTTTAGCACACACACAGGAAATCATTCCATTTATGTTAATAATTACATATAACTGGCCTAAAAATTATTTGTATATAACCCAGATCTATCTACCTATATATCTATACAGACAAGAATTTAAAATACTTTTTTGAAAAATTTCTAAACCCAAATCTACTAATTATATATACAAAGAAAAGTAATCTATAAAAAGAAAAACAAGTATAATTTAAAAGAAGGCTTAACTTGGGGGCCTGAGTGTCTCAGTCAGTTGAGCATCAGACTCTTCGTTTCAGCTTAGGTCATGATATATGGGTTATGAAACTGGGTCTGCATCGGGCTCCATGCTCAGTGCTGAGTCTCCTTGAAGATTCTCTCCCTCTGTCCCTCCCCCAACTTCCTCCCCTCCCCCTGAAATTAATAAAACTTTAAAAGAAATAAAAGGCTTGACTACAAAGTATGAAAAGCAAACATATTTAGTTTCTAACTTCAATGTAATCCAGTTAAAAAAAACACTGTTATATGGTATAAACTTCTGGTTACAAAATAAATAAATCACAAGAATGAAAAGTATAGCATAAGGAATATAGTCAATAATGTTATAATAACTTTGTATGGTAAAGATGGTAACCAGACTTATCTTGGTGAGCATTTCATGATATACATTAATTGTTGCAACACTATGTAACATACTTAAAATTAATATAATACGTTAACTATATTTTTAAGTTTTTATTAAAAGTAAAGCACTGTGATATCAGTAAAAATGGTATAACAAAACCCTTTTTGGAACTATAAATACTAACATTCTAAGAGTAAGTTATTCCAAAAATAAGGAGAAGCACCATTTTCTCCCTTTTCCTGGCAAGGAGGCCTTCAAAAGGACAACATGTGTTGTAACGTGTGTGAGTAATGCCTTCTACTTCCATGGAGTGATGGTTATACGACATTATAGGAAGGAAGACAGAATAGAGAATGAGGAGTATACATAGAAAGACAATTAAAATGATCCCATTCATGAGAGGAGAATCAAGAGCTAAGAAAATGAAAAAAGAATCCCTATTCTCAGAACATTAAAATGTTACATCACCTCAGTGTAGAGACATGTTCTCTTGCCACCTCGAAAAGAATATTTGGTGATCAGAGCCAGATAAAGGAATCCAAACTACTTGTTTTTATAGTTAGCTCTGCCATTTAAGCATGGTCTAATCATCCAACTCTGGATATTACTGTAAAAAAAGAATCTCTAAAATGTACACCATGAAATAACATGTACTAGCCTAAGAGAAATGTTGTTAGACTTAATTAATGCTTGCAAAAACACTCTAAGATTTTTACAAACAAGTGTTATATAATCACAAAATCTCTATTACTATTCTATCATCTCCTCAGCCAAAGCAAGTTTCGGTCTCCCAGTATTGCTGGCAGCAAAATAAACCTGACGTCATTCTTCTAAGTCCAATTGGCAGACCAGCTGTGCCATTATCCCCAGGCAGAGTAGTCATGTACAGTAATACCCACATAATATGTCTATGACCAAGCCAAAATTACCCCCCTTGGACCATAGTTCAGCCCCTGAGAATGCAGAGCTGAGAAGACCTGCTGGGTTCAGCAGACCAGTAGTGGTGAGGGACATTTTAGTCTGATAATGGCCCTAAATTACTGATATCAACTTGGTGCCTGAGACTCCAGGCAAAAACATCTATTTTCATTCTATTTGAACATTTACCAAAAATATGAATGCAGCTGCCTTAGTCTTCATTTGCTTCTCTGTTTTTATGGAATATTTAAGGTCATGACTATAAATACAGATAAAATTTATATAAAACACCCAATTAAATTGAAAGCATTATATATATATATATATTTTTTTTAAATCTATGCTTTTTCTTATTTATAGATTTTGAAGACATAAAACCTAGGCCCCAAGCCAATTGACAATTCAATAAACAACTGCACAGTTGTGTATTTTCAGGTATAAAGTATACCAAAATGATATGAGGCTGGTAATTCAGTGTATATTACTTACAGCAACAGCGTGGTACAATTTTTCCATATACCATATGAAAACAAACTCACATTCTTCAAAGGGAAGATTCATCTTCTTATACAAAGTTAATCTTTATGAAAATGAAAAAAAATGTTTTCTGAACCAGGAGGAAAATAACATTTATTAAGGCTTTGTAAATATATATTGAAAGAGAGAGATTATGAAGAAGAAAAAACTAATTCTATAATTCCTTTGCTTAATAACTGCCTGTTGACTTTTTTTTTAAAGTAGAACATGGTCAAGGTTAGTAAAGTGAAAGGTAACTTTTCCACTCCCAGAGCTCTTGCTCCTGAAAAATAATCATTTTTAATAGTTTCATGAGGTTCCTTCCAGAAAACAAAAGCTTTATGCACATATTAGTATACACATATGTAACGTGTTTATGTTTGCACATCCACCTTTGGTTTTCCTATTACAAAGAGTAAAGTGCCTGTGTCAAAGGGCACATGCATTTTATTTTGCTAGATATTCCAAACATATTTTGCCAAGCAAAAATTCATCCTTTATAAAATTAATCTTTATACAAATCAAAAAATGTCTTGAACCCAGGAAAAATAATTTAATGTTCATCTGAAAGAAAATAAAAAGGATAGTCTCCAAGGAAATATACTAACTTCCTGATTTCCTGCTCCAGTTTCCTTAAACTCTGAAAGGATCTAGATCTCACCTCTACATCTCACCCAGTTCCAAGACCAGTATTTCCCCTATTTGGGACAAGTGTGGGAGTCAAACATGCTATCTGACCTTTCATCTTGGGTCCAGCCTAATTTTACCTTAGTTCTAAAACACATAGATGACTTCCTGCAATCTGCTGTTAGTAAAATTCCCTGAAAACATATTAGAACTTCCTCTACTTGTTGTCTATCTTTAGAACGCCTTGAGGATAATGCCACAACCCACTGCTATGGCCAGTTGCTTCAAACTGACCACCCAGGCACTGACCATCCATCCCATCATGGACCTCTAAAATCCTGTTAGTAATAAAATGAGCTTTGGCATGACAAAAAGGCAACTTTGAGATTTCTACTATAATATGGTATTACACAAATTCATGTTCATCTCTTAGTAAGTCAATCCCCTTTGTAACTTGAATACTTCAAACGCATACTTTCTTTAGTCCACTGAAGTACCACTTAATTACTAGTGTGACAGAGTAAACTGTAGCTTGTGGCAGAAAATAACAAAAGCACCCCTAAAAATGCTCCTTCAGAAATGCTCCTTCAGAGAAAATGACCTGGCTGATCAAATTACAAAGTAAAATTATTTCACATGTCTATACTGATGCTTGAGTGCAGGATGAAAGTCTACATTTCTTAATGAAAATCCAAATAGCCAAATGGCATTTACTCACTATAGTCAGAGATTCTCAGTTACTTCATTTGTTATTGATGTCTTTATTAGACCACTTTCTCCCAAAGCTACCTGTCAGGATTAGCCATCATTCTTCTGCTCCTCCCCACCACTTAGGTCAAGACTTTGTATACTAGAGGGGCGCCTGGGTGGTTCAGTGGGTTAAAGCCTCTGCCTTCGGCTCGGGTCATGATCCCGGGGTCCTGGGATCGAGCCCCACATGAGGCTCTCTGCTCAGCCAGGAGCCTGCTTCCTCCTCCTCTCTCTCTCTCTGCCTGCCTCTCTGTCTACTTGTGATCTCTGTCAAATAAATAATAAATAAAATCTTTATTAAAAAAAAGACTTTGTATACTAGAAAGCCAAGACTCAATGTTGAGAATAACAGCAAACTTATCTTTGCCTTCTGTTATAACCTTCTTCTGGTGTCCCCAGGCATGTGTGCCAACAGCCCCGTATTCTTAGTTCTTCCATATGTATCTGGATATTTCTGAAGCCATTGCACAAGTTGGTGTTTCAGGTCCCCAAGGGAGGAAGGAAAATAACATTGTGCCCTGACCTACTTGTTTTCCTTTATCTCCTTTCTGCAGTCCTTCAGGTGGGAAAGAGTGAGCTTTGCTTGTACTTCCCCCTTCCCATGTATTTGACACTCCCTCCAGATAAGGCAAGAAGTTCTAATGCTTTCTCTTTCCTCCATATCATATCCTCCTTTGTCTAATTCCTGTATCAATTAACTCAAAACAATTATGGCGGGGGGGGGGGTAGAGGAGAGAAAGAAAAAGCTTAGTAATAAAGGAACTAAATTCGGAGTATTTTTTATATTATTCCATTACCAATACATTCACTATTGTCCTAAATTAATACTTATTGGAAAAAAATTAATACTTATTGGAAAAAAGGCACCATGTATGGAAAAAAGCTGGAAGTTTAGTCAGCAAATACCTCTAATATTTATTTGCAGGTCTTAGTTCTTACCATATTGAGGATTTATTCTACCTTGAAGGTTTCAAAAAATGTCACTTTAGAGAGGGTTTTCTGGGGTAAAAAAAAAATATATCTTCCTTGGCCTAATACATTTTAAGTGTCATCAGGTGTTCCAAATGTGAATTACTAACTACTGTACTGAATCATCGCCTACGAATCCACCAGCTGCACCCACCCCCTCTCATACACACTAATCAGATACTTCTTTGAAAGTTGAATTGAAATAATGTTAAAATGACTTAGATCAAAAGCATTAGAGGAACAATAGGGCTTAGGAGAAGCAAACCTTTAATTATTCTCTGCATTAAGTGTATAGCTGTCTGTGAATTGCAAAAATTTTAATAATACACCCATAATTATATAACCTACAGGCACACAGGGATTCTCTAAGTGATCCATGGGAATACAATTATAGTCAAGAAGTAAAGTCTGTGGCTGAAGCACCAAGGCAGTGTCAGCCCCTCTAGTCCCCTATGTTCCCCAGGCTGTATAACGTGGTAATGTAGAACATCCTAATGCTTATGCTAAGATGCATAAGGTCTTCTTAGGCAAAGTAGGTCATTCCTAAGATTTAGAACTAAGGCTAAGTTTGGGTGGAGGTTTCAGGTTTACCAGAGTCCCCACAATACACCCTATTTCTGGTGATACCAGATAAATATTAAAACTGAATAAGAGAAGAAGGAAAGGTTTCAACTCACTGCTGAGTATACATTAAGTGAGTTTTTTTCTCTGAATGTCATTTTTTTGAAGAAACTAGATTCAAGTGCTAATGAAGACTTAATTTTCTTATCTAATAGAGAATAGTTTAAATGCCTATCTGTGTATCTATCTCATAGAGCAGCAAAGAGATATACAAAAAGTCCACATTCTCTTTGCTTCAAAAATGTAGATGAACCTTCATATAAAAATATATAAACAACTCTGCCCATGCATATCATAGCTACATATACATCCTCTCACTGAATAAGTAAAGTCATTCAAAAGGGTCAGCTGATAACCACTTGGGACTCCCAAATTATATAATTTTGTAGAATGGCAAGCACAGAATTTGTGGGATTTAAAAGAAAGATGTTTGTATAGGTTAGACTTTTCTGGTCTTTTGTCAATCCAAACAATCTGAGACATTCCCCAAATTTTAAGGAAAAAATCCAGTAAATTCTGGAAAACTCATGTACTATAATCTTTGTATGTGTGTATGATATATATATGTGTGTATATATACATACATATATATCTTTTTGCATTTAAATCATTCTCCTTGCCAAATTAAAAAATATGCATACAAATTAACATTTCTCCAAATTACAGTTTGCAGTCCATTAAACTAATACAATTCATGTAGACATGAATGAATTCAACACTGAAAGGCAACGAAGCCTGGAGTCTGAGACATAGGATTCTAGAGCAGACCACTGAATGACCTTGGACAATTTTTTAATCACTCTGTGCCTCCGTTTTCTCATCCAAAAAACTAGGATCAGGGACCTGGCCAAGGTAGCGGAGGAGTAGGGAACCCTATTTCAGCCAGTCCCCTGAATTGAGCTGGATATCTGCCAGGCCACCCTGAACACCCATGATATCAGCCTGAGATGTAAGAAGATATATCAGGATCTATACCAACAGAATATCTTGGTGGCCGGTTTTGAGGTTTGATGCAGGGAGCTGCAATTCTGCAGGCAATATCTGAAGATAAACAGAAAATGGGAGGTTGCCACCATAAGTGCTGGCACTAGGAAGATGAAATAACACAGGAGCACAAAAGCATCCCAAGCTGGGGTCTGGGGACAGACTCAAAGACCAGTAGCCATAATGAAAGGACTTCAGGGCAGCTCCCCAGGCTGAAACTAGAGCTGTGGGGGGTGCACATGTGAACTGGGAAAGGCTGGCAGTTTTAGAAGCACAAAGGGTGAGGACATCCCTGGACCTGGAAGTGAGGGCTGAGAGTGCTGCTGTGGGACACACAACCCAGGTAGCTGCGGTTTTGAGCAGCACAGACAAAAAAGGAGTCAGTGTGACCTGGAAAGCTTTCTGGAGAACAGTCTGTGATCTCTCTATTTTGAGACAGAAGTTTGGACACAGTCACTTCTGCTCTGTCTCTCGGAAGGGACACAGAAACCTGCCAGGGAAAGCCACCAGAGAACAAAAGCCCCCAAAACCAGTTTTCACTGAGCCCAACCCCCACCCCAGGGGCAAGGCAATTCTGCCCAAACAGGGTTGCCTGAGTAACAGTGTAGGAGGATCCTCCCCCCAGAAGACATGCTGAAAGAAGAAGAGGCGAAGAACCCTATGGTCCCTATAAAACATGTGCATCTTGCTTGGATTGTGGTCAATAGTTTGGATTCTGTACATTCCCTCAACCACCTCTCACCAGAATGACTAGGAGGAGGAACCCCCAACAGAGGAAAAATTCAGAGACTGTGACTTCTGTCATTGAACTAATGGATATGGACAAAGGCAAGATGTCAGAAATAGATTCAGGGTAACAGTTATGCAGACGATAGCTAGGTTGGAGAAAACCATTAGTGGCAAACATAGATTCTCTAAGGGTGGAAGTGAGAGCTGACTGGCAGAACTTAAAAATGCTATCAATGAGACCCAATCTAATCTGGATACTCTAACAGCTAAAGTAAATGAAGCAGAAGATCAAATTAGTGATCTAGAATACAAATTGATAGAAAAGAAGGATCAGGAGGAGGCCTGGAACAAACAGCTTAGAATCCATGAAAACAGAATTAGAGAAATAAATGATGCCATGAAACGTTCTAATGTCAGAATTATTGGGATCTCTGAGGGGCTGGAGAGAGACTAGAAGATATAGTTGAGCAAATTCTAGCCGAGAATTTCCCTAATCTGGGGAATGAAACAAGTGTCCTAGAGGTAGAGAGGACAGCCCCCAAGATTAACGATGGTAGAGCAACACCACCCACCCACCCCCCAGCATGTGATAGTGAAACTTGCAAATCTTAAATACAGGGAAAATATCTATTTTTTTTAAGATTATTTATTTATTTATTTATTTGACAGAGAGAGATACACAGAGAGAGGGAATACAAGCAGGGGGAGTGGGAGAAGGAGAAGCAGGCTTCCCGCTGAGGAGGGAGCCCAATATGAGGCTCGATCCAAGGATGTTGAGATCATGACCTGAGCCGAAGGCAGAGGCTTAACCCACTGAGCCACCCAGGCACCCCCAGAGAAAATATCTTAAGGGTAGTTAGGGGGAAGAGATTCCTTATGTACAGAGGGAGGAATATCAGAATAACATCAGACCTGTCCACAGAAACCCGGCAAGCCAGAAAGGGCTGGCAAGACATATTTAGGGCACTAAATGAGAAGAACATTCAGCCAAGAATACTTTATCCAGCAAGGCTTCATTTAGAATGGAGAGAGAGATAAAAAGAGCTTCCAAGACTAGCAAAGACTGAAAGAATATGTGACCACCAAGCTGGTCCTGCAAGAAATATTAAGGAGGGTTTTATAAAAGAAGAAAGACCCTAAGAGTGATACAGTACAGAAATTTACAGAGACAACCTATAGAAACAAGGACCTCACAGGCAACATGATGATAATAAAAACATGTCTTTCAATAATCACTCTCATTGTAAATGCCATAAAATGCCATAGGGTTGCATATTGGATAAAAAGACAGGACCCATCCATATGCTGTCCACAAGAGACTCATTTTGAACCTAAAGATACATGCAGACTAAAAGTGAAGGGATGGAGAACCATCTTTCATGCCAACAGACCTCAAAAGAAAACTGGGGTAGCAATTCTCATATCAGACAAATTATATTTTAAGCTAAAGACTGTAGTAAGATATACAGAATGACACTACATCATTCTTAAAGGATGATCTTAAAGATCTTCCAGCAAGAAGATCTAATAATTGTAAATATCTATGCTCCCAATATGGGAACAGCCAACTACATAAGCCAATTGTTAATCAAAATAAAGAGACATACTGATAAAAATACATTAACTGTAGGGGATCTTAAGATGCCACTCAGCAATAGACATATCATCTAAGCAGAAAATCAATGAAGAAACAAGAGCTTTGAATGACGCGCTGAACCAGATAGACCTCATAGATATACACAGAACATTACACCCTAAAACAACAAAATACTCATTCTTCTCATGTGCATGTGGAACTTCCTCTAGAATAGACCACATACTGGGTCACAAATCAGGGCTCAACCAATACCAAAAGACTGAGATCATTCCCTGCATATTCTCAGACCACAATGCTCTGAAACTGGAACTCAATCACAAGAAAAAGTTTGGAAGAAATTCAAACATTTGGAAGTTAAAAGACCATCTCCCTCAAGAATGTTTGGGCCAACCAGGAAATCAAAGAAGAACTTAATTCATGGAAACCAATGAGAACAAAAACACATCAGTCCAAAACCTGTGGGATACAGCAAAGGCGGTCGTAAGGGAGAAGTACATAGCCATCCAAGCCCTCACTCAAGAAAACCTGAAAAATCCAGAATACACAAACTCTACACTTTAAAGAACTGGAGAGTCAACAAATTAAGCCTACCCCGTGCACGAGAAGGGGAAATAATTAACATTAGAGCAGAGATCAAATGAATTAGAAACTAGAAGCTGGTTCTTTGAAAGAATTAATAAGAGCAATAAACCACTGGCTAGACTAATCCAAAAGAAAGAGAAAGGACCCAAATTAATAAAATTATGAATGAAAGGGGAGAGATCACGACTAACACCAAAAAAAAAATAGAAACAATCATCAGAAATTATTTTCAACAGTTATATTCCAATAAGTTAAGCAATCTAGAAGAAATGGATGTATTCCTGGAAACCTATAAACTTCCAAGACCGAAACAGAAAGAAACTGACAACCTGAATAGACCAATACTAGTAACGACATTAAAGCAGTGATCACCCCCCCCCCACACACACACACACAAAACAAGAGTCCAAGGCCTGATGGATTCCATGGGGAATTCTACCAAACATTCAAAGAAAAAATACCTATTCTCAAGAAGCTGTTTCAAAAAATAGAAACCAAAGAAAAACTTCCAGACTCTTTCTATGAGGCCATCACCACCTTGATCCCCAAACAAGGCAAAGAACCATAAAAAAGGAGAATTTCAGACCAATGTCTCTGATGAATATGGATGCCAAGATTCTCAACAAGATCCCAGTTAATAGGATCCAACAGCACATTAAAAAGATTATCTACCACAATCAGGTGGGATTTATCCCTGGGATGCAAAGGTGGTTCAATGTTTGCAAATCAATCAATGTGATAGAATAAATTAATAAGGGAAGAGAGAGAAGAACCACATAGTCTTCTCAATCGATGCAGAAAAAAGCATTTGACAAAATAAAGCATCCTTTCCTGATTAACAGTCTTCAGAGTATAGGGATAGAGGGAATATTCATCAACTTCATAAAATCCATCTATGAAAAACCCAGAGCAAGTATCATTCTCAATGGGGAAAAGCTGAGAGCCTTTCCCTTAAGATCAGAAACAAGGGGCCACCTGGGTGGCTCTGTCATTAATCATCTGCCTTTGGTTCGGGGCATGATCCCAGGGTCCTGGGACCGAGCCCCACATCAGGCTCCCTGCTCATGGGAAGCCTGCTTCTCCCTCTCCCACTCCCCCTGTTTGTGTTCCCCCTCTCACTGTCTCTCTCTCTGTCAAATAAATAAAATATTTTTTAAAAATCAGGAAAAAGACAAGGATGTCCACTTTCACCACTATGGTTCAGTATAGTACTAAAAGTCTTAGCAACAGCAATCAGAAAACAAAAAGAAATAAAGGGTATTCAAATTGGCAAAGAAGAAGTCAAACTCTCTCTCTTTGAAGATGGCATGATACTTTATATGGAACACCCAAAGACTCCACCCTCAAATTACTAGAACTCATACAGCAATTCAGTAATGTGGCAGGATACCAAATCTATGCACAGAAATCAGTTGCTTTCTTATACTAACAATGAAACTGTATATAAGGAAATTAAGGAATCAATTCCATTTACAATACCACCAAAAACCATAAGATACCTTGGAATAAACCTGACCAAAGAGGTAAAGGATCTATACTCAAGAAACTATAGAACACTCATGAAAGAAATTGAAGAAGACACAAAAAGATGGAAAAACATTTCATACTCATGGATCAGAAGAATAATCATTGTTAAAAATGTCTATGATGCCCAGAGCAATCTATACTTCCAATGCCATCTTGATCAAAATAACATCAGCGTTTTCCAAAGTGCTGGAACAAACAATCCTAAAATTTGTATGGAACCAGAAAAGATCCTAAATCACCAAGGAAACATAGAAAAAGAAAAACAAATCTGGGGGCATCATATTGCCTGATTTCAAAGTCTTATTACAAAGCTATGATCACCAAGACAGCATGGTACTGGCACAATAGACCAATGGAACAGAGTAGAGAGCCCATATATGGACCCCCAACTCTATGGTCAAATAATCTTTGATAAAGCTGGAAAAAAAATCCAGTGGAAAAAAGACAGTCTCTTCAATAAATAGTGCTGGGAAAATTGGACAGCTCTATATACAGAAGAATAAAACTCAACCATTCTCTTACACCATACACAAAGATAAACTCAAAATGGATGAAATACCACAATGAATCCATTAAAATCCTAGAGGAGAACATAGGAAGTAACCTCTTCAACATCAGCCACATCTTCTTTCAAGACATGTCTCCAAAGGCAAAAGAAACAAAAGCAAAAATGAACTTTTGGGACTTCATCAAGATCAAAAGCTTCTGCACAGCAAAGGAAACAGTCAACAAAACAAAGAGGCAACCCACAGAATGGGAGAAGACATTCTCAAATGACACTACAGACGAAGGGCTGATATCTAAGATCTACAAAGAACTTCTCAAACTCAAACCCCAAAAACAAATAATCAAGTCAAAAAATGCTCAGAAGACATGAGTAGACAGTTCTACAAAGAAGACATAGAAATGGCTAACACATACATGAAAAAGCGTTCATCACAATTTACCATCATGGAAATTCAAATCAAAACCGCATTGGAATACCACCTTACACCAATCAGAATGGCAACAATTGGTAAGGCAAGAAACAACAAATGTTGGAGAGGATGTAGAGAAAGGGGAACCGTCTTACACTGTTGGTGGGAATGCAAGTTGGTGCAGCCACTTTGGAAAACAGTGTGGAGGATCCTCAAAAAATTAAAAATAGAGCTACCCTTTGACCCTGAAATTGCACTACTGGGCAAGATACAGATGTAATGAAAAGAAGGGCCATATGCACCCCTATGTTCATAGCAGCAATGTCCACAATACCCAAACTGTGGAAAGAGCTGAGATGTCCTTCAACAGACAAATGGATAAAGAAGATGTGGTCCATATATACAATGGAATATTAGCCATCAGAAAGGATGAATACCCACTTTTGCATCAACATGGTTGGGACTGGAAGAGTATCATAAGTGAAATAAGTCAGAGAAAGTCAATTATCATATGGTTTCACTTACTTGCGTAACATAAGGAATAGCATGGAGGACATAAGAAGAAAGGAAAAAATGAAGGGGGGGGCGGGAATCAGAGGGGAGATGAACCATGAGAGACCGTGGACTCAGAGAAACAAACTGACGGTTTTTGGGTGAGGGGGGAATGGGTTGGCCCTGTAATGGGTATTAAGGAGGGCATATATTAGATGGAGCACTGGGTGTTATATGTAAACAATGAATCTTGGAACACTACATCAAAAGCTAATGAAGTACTATATGGTGACTAACATAACATAATAAAAAAGAAAAAAAGAAAAGGAAGAGCTGAGATCATAACAGTACCTACTTCATGAATGGCTATGAGGATTAAATGACATGGAAAGCTCTCAAAATAGTAACCAGCACTGAGTAAGTACTCTCAAAATGTTGGTCAACTAAATAAATACTGCACTAAAGCACAAAATGTATCCTTTGCTTCCACGTTCAAACAACAATAGTTGCTCTTCAAATAGCCTGCTGAATCTACCAGCAGGAGATGAACAATGTTAAGAATAAATTGAGATAAATGAGAAAGGGAAGATATTTTTGTCCTCCTCCTATCCTGGTTTTCAATATATGTGGCCTTTTGAATCAAAACAGTACATTTTACTCTACAATTGTATTTCTCTTCTTTTGTTTTGCTCTTCTATTTTCCTTAATCAAGTTCTTTTTTTCTCTGGTCCCCAGGAAATTTCAAGTTTGGTTCAATGCTGACCTTAGAAGCACAAAAATGAGGAAATAAGAATATAAGAACAATATTCTTTTTTGTAATTTGCTAATATGAAAGCTGTATAGGTTGACCATTTAGATATCAATTGCATTTTCTACAACCTGATATCACATCAATTAGTTAAGCATCAAAATATACATAAGAAGTATTACTGTTTCTTCAATAGCTTCTGAATAAAAGCAATACTAGTGGGGGGGGAAGGTGGTTAACACCATCAGAAAGTTAGGAGGACCTGCCAGTATCTGAATCTGGCTCTTATGATAAAAAGGCACTGGGAAAGATTTATCTACCAGAATATCTGTTCCACCTGGCACAAATAATACATTATATGTTAATAAAAAATAATTTTAAAAAATCTGCTCCATTTACTATTACCTAGCCCAAATTATACTACTAGAGATATGTCTATCCTCAATAAATTTAAGAAAATTGAAATCATACCATTCATCTTTCTGACCACAAATGTATGAAACTAGAAAACAATTTTTAAAAAGTGGAAAAAACACAAACATAAGAAGACTAAAGTACATGATAATAAAAATCCAACAGGCAATGAATAAAGAACAAATAAAAAATTTACAGAGACAAAAAAAATAAAAACACAATGATCTAAAATTTGGGGGAAAGAGTGAAAACACTTCTAAGATGGAAATATAGCAATACAGGCCTACCTCAAGAAACAAGAAAAAGCTCAAATGAAAACCTGAACTTACACCTAAAGGAACTAGCAAAAGAACAAACAAAGCCCAATGCTAGTTTAGAAGGAAGGAAATAATAAAGATTAGAACAGAAACAAATGAAATACAGACTAAATAACTAATAGAAAAAAAATCAATGAAACCTTTAGCCAGACTCATCAAGAAAAAAAGAGAAAGGATTCAAATAAAATCAGAAATGAAAAATAGGAAATAACAGTTGATACTACATAACAAAGAATTATAAGATAATACTATGAAAAATTAAATGTCAACAAATTGGACCACCTAGAAGAAATGGATAAATTCCTAGAAACATACAATCTTCCAACCTGAATCTAAACGAAATAGAAAATCTGAAGAGATAAATTACTAATAACAAAATTGAATTGGTAATCAAAAATATACCAAAAAATAGAAGTTTAGGACCAGATGGCTTCACAAGTGAATTCTTCCAAACATTTAAAAAAGAGTCAATACCTAGTCTTCTCCATATATTCTAAAAAAAGAAGAGGAAGGAAAGATTCCAAATTTTGTTCTACAAGACCAGTTACCCTGACACCAAACCAAAGATACCACAAAAAAAAGACAAGCACAGGCCAATATCCCTGTTGTACACATATCCAAAAATCTTTAGCAAAATATTAGTAAATGACATTCAACAACACATTAAAGGATTATTCACCATGATCAGCTGGTATTAATTCAGGGATGCAAGAATGGTACAATATTCACAAATCAATATGATACACTACAGCAACAAAACAAAGAATAAAAATCATATGATCATCTCAACAAATTCAGAAAAAGCGTCTGACAAAATTCAACATTCATTCATGATAAAAACTCCCAACAAAGGGGTTATAGAGGAAACATCTCTCAACTTAATAAAGGCCATATATGAAAAGCCCACAGCTAATAATATACTCAATGGTGAAAAGCTGAGAGATTTTCTCCTAAGGTCAGGAGCAAGACAAGGGTGTCCACTCTTTCCACTTTTATTCAACACCGTATTGGAAGTCCTAGCCACAGCAATCAGGCAATGGAAAGAAATAAAAGGCAACCATCTTGGTAAGGAAGAAGTAAATCTGTCACTATTTGCAGCTGACACAAGACTATATGCAGAAAACCCTAAAGATGTCACCAAAAACCTATCAGAATTATTGAATTCATAAAGGTTGCAGGATACAAAATTAATACCCAGAAATTGGTGGCATTCCTATACATTAATAACAAAGTAGCAGAAAAAGAAATTAAGAAGACAATCTCATTTACAATTGTACCAAAAAGAATAAAATACCTAGAAATAAACTTAACCAAGGAGATAAAAACCTATATTCTAGAAGCTATAAAATACTGATGAAAAAAATTAAAAAGATACAAATGGAAAGATATTCCTCGCTCATAAATCAAAAGAATTAATTTTGTTACAATGTACATATTACCAAAAGCAATCTACAGATTCATGCAATATCTATCAAAAAACCAATAGCACTTTTCACAGAACAAGAACAAGTAATACTAAAATTTATACAGAACCAAAAAAGACTCCCAGAAGCCAAAACAACCTTGACAAAGAACCAGGCTGGAGGTTCTACAATCCCAGATTTCAAGGTATATTACAAAGCTGTAGTAATCAAAACAGCATGGTACTGGTACAAAAATAAACACATAGATCAATGGAACAGCATAGAGAGCTCAGAAATAAACCCACACTTACATGGCCAACTAATATATGACAAAGGAGAAAAGAATATACAAGGCAGAAAAGACAGTCTCTCCAATAAATGGTGCTGGTAAAACTGGACAGCTACATGCAAAAGAATTAAATTGGACCACTTTCTAATACCATTTACAATAATAAACTCAAGATGGATTAAAGACCTAAATATGAAACCTGACACCATAAAAATCCTAGAACACAATTTCTCTGACATTGGACATAACAACATTTTTCTAGTTATATCTCTCAGGGCAAAGGAAACAAAAGTAAAAATAAACTATTGGAACCACATCAACATAAAAGACTTTTGCACAGTGAAGGAAACCATCAGCAAAACAAAAAGGCAAACTACTAAATGGAAAACATTATTTCCAAATGGTATACACAATAAGGGGTTTATATCCCTTATCACTAAAGAATTTACACAACTCAACACCCAAAAAACAAAAAATCTGATTAAAAAATGGGCAGAGGACCTGAATAGACAGCCTTCCAAAGAAGACATACAAATGGCCAACAGACATATAAAAAGATGTTCACCATCACTAATCATCAGAAAAATACAAATCAAAAGCACAGTAAGATATCACTGTAAGAATGGCTGAAATCAAAAACAAATAAGCGTTGGTAAGGATATGGAGAAAAAGGAACACTCATGCATTGCTGGTGGTAATGTAAACTGGTGCAGCCACTGTGAAAAACAGTATGGAGTTTTCTCAAAAAATTAAAAATAGAAATTCCATATGATCTAGTAATTCCTCTACTGGGTTTTTACCCAAAGAAAATGAAAACACTAATTCAAAAAGATATGTGCACCTTTATGTTCATTGTATGCAGCATTATTTACAATAGAAAAAAATTTTAGTGTCCATCAAGAAATGAATGGATAAGAAAGACATTGTGATACACGTATACAGACACACACATACACACACACACACACACATATATATATATATCTATAAACAATGGAATATTATACAGCCATAAAAAGGTATGAAATCTTGCCACTTGTGACAACATGGATGGAGGGAGCTAAAGGGTATTAAGCTAAGTAAAATAAGTTAGACTGAGAAAGACAACTATTATATGACTTCATTAATATGTGGAATCTAAGAAAACATAGAAAATTAATAAATAAACAAAAAGCAGAATCAAACTTAAAATACAGAGAATAAACTGATGGTTGCTAGAAGGGAGTTGGATGTTGGGATGGGTAAAATGGGTGAAGGGGAGTGGAAGATATAGGCTACCAGTTATGGACTGAATAGAGGTACAAAAATATCTACATAAGATACAAAGAGTGGTTCAAATATAGATAGATAGATAGATAGATAGATAGATACATCTTTAAATATAGTATCTTTTTCTATTTAGATGTTGCTTGTGTGCAATGTTTTAAGTCAACACAAAGCAAGGAACCTACCAAGTGTGAGCCTTCTGCCTTTTTTAGTTTAGTGAGGCTTGGGAGAAGGTATGTCAACACTGGTCTACCTTGTTACCACATAAACAAAATTTTGCCACAGCAGAGCTGCATACTTCCAATTCCATGCATTCCAGTGATAATGATTTAATACAGTATACTTAAAGAGGCAAAGAACCTGGTTGCTCAGGAAACTCCAGTCTCCAGTGGGGCGGGAGCTAATCGAACAGAAGATAGTGTTGTTAGACATGTTAAAACACATCAGTGGGGCAGGATCATATAGGGCCTTGTAAGTGACAGTAAAGAGTTTTAATCTTATGTTATGTTTCATAGGAAATCACTGGGATGTATTAAGCAGGACACAATCTGAAGAGATTAATCCTGTTACCAAATGAAAACAAAAGCAGAGGCAGAGAGATCAGTTAGAGGACTATTTCAGTAGAATTGGCAAGAGATGATATTGGCTTAAAGTGGTGGTGATACAGAAGAAAGGAAGTACCCTCAGAATATGTTTTGTAGATAGAGCCATTAATAAGCAGGTGATACTGCTAAAGCAGAGACAAAAAGGAAAAAAAGCCTCACACAACCAAGTAATCTACTATAACAGTAAAATCAGCTAAGATCCACTCCATTTAAATACTGAATGAGAAACAGCTCCAAGAAAATACAACCAGCTAAACATACTAACAATGGATCCAGTCATTTGGTGAAAGATTTAAGGGTATTTATAACAGAAAAACTGCAGAATATGAGGTGAGGTCTAAAGAGTTATTTTGTTTGGTTTGTATTCTTTTTTTTTTAAACAAGTATTTATTAATAATGGAAAATGTAATATGTAGACACAGAATTCTCCAGAATTCTAAATATTACTTCTAAGGAACCAAAAAAATTTATGAGTTCCCTAAAACCTACATTCTTACAATATACTTAAGATTGGCACAGGAAAAAATTTTGAGTTGAAGAAATTTAAAAAATCAGGATCAAAAATGGTAGCAGGGTCTTAAAGCTTACCTACATGTGACATAGTCTAATCTCAGCTTTATCAGTGGACTAAGAGCATTATGCCTTTTCAAATGGAATTTTTACAGATAAATTTAAACATTGTCCTATCCCTGGTTTTTGCCACTGGGGAAGGAGAAGAAAGACTCCTACTAAGCTGGGGCACCTGGGCAGCTCAGTCGGTTAAGTATCCAACTCTTAATTTTGGCTCAGGTCATGATCTCCTGGGTCATGATAACATGGGTAATTAGATTAAGCCCTGTGTGAGGCTCCATACGCAGCAGGGAATCTACTTGAAATTCTCTCCCTCTGACCCTCTCCTCTCTCTCTCTCTCTCAAATGAATAAATCTTTAAAAAATAAAATAAAATAAAATATAAAATAAAGACTCCCATTAAGCCACCTCTGTAAGAAGAGACCAAAATGTGATGGCTCAACCAAAAATTTTCTTGTTTTTCTGATAGAAAAAAATTGATTTTAAGAGGGATTTGTGTTTCACATTATTGATTTACAAAATGGTAAGTATCAACAAATGTACTGATTTTCAATTCTCTTATTAATGTTTTTGGGAAACTTGGGAATGCTCAATAGTGGTTTATTGATTAAAAGAACTGGAGTGACCAGTTTTTTGAGACCAGCTTTTTGACCACCTTTATAATTTTCTCATAAATATCTATAAGAATCATAAGTACTGGGGCACCTGGGTGGCTCAGTGGGTTAAAGCCTCTGGTCATGATGCCAGGGTCCTGGGATCGAGCCCTGCATCAGGCTCTCTGCTCAGTGGGGAGCCTGCTTCTTCTTCTCTCTCTCTGCCTGCCTCTCTGCCTACTTGTGATCTCTGTCAAATAAATAAATAAAATCTTTTTTTAAAAAAAAGAATCATAAGTACTATACACACCTGAGCTCTTACTTTCAATATAAAATTACTGATAGACAGTAATGTACATGAACAAAAGTAACAGAAAGTCATACAACATACATATATATGCGTATACATATATATGTATATTTTCTACAATGAGAAAACATAGGATAGAGAAGGCTATCTATGAGCCAGCAAAATAAGAAAAATTCCACTGGAAAAATTGGCTTCAGGGCACACATGCACACAAAAATCCTCACATAGATTGTTTCTGGAATTTATATACTAACATTCTCATTCCATTTAGCCATCTTCTTAAAAGTAAATGTAGCTTTAGAATGAAAAAATATTATATTTTCTGAATAGCCAGCATCCTCCCTAAGGTCCTGAATGAATAGATAGGCTTCTCCAGTGGATGTCAAGCCAGTACAGCAGGAAAAAGTTGGCAGTCTGCTGTCGGTGTCACACATGGGAGTGATATGATCCTTTAGAAAGCTGGTGTAAACTGGAGTAGGTGGAAGCACAACTTTCTCTTTACCAAATAATAAGGCTTTGAAAAATGACTTTGATTCTCCCAAATTCAATCCTACCTTGTCCGAAAGTGCAAGCTTGTCCTCGCTGGAATTCCTTCTTCAGAAAGATTTCTCTAGTGTCCAATAAGGATAAATAAATAATATTCAGATAAGACACAGTTATTGACAAACATACCACATCAAGGTTTCCTCAACCAATGCACTGAACTCCCCTTTGATATGACAGGTAATGAGATCCAAGGCTAAAATCTTCTCAGTAAAGATGAAAGTGTACCAACAATGTAGAAGCTTATAAGGCAATTTGTAATAAAACTTGCAGTAAGCATTACTGTCCTCCAAAATGGAGCAAATCCATGATAGGACTCTTATCATAGCTATTAGAACTTGGTTTGTGACAAACAGTTTATACTTTTAATTTAAATTTCCCATATTTCACATTTTGCCTCCTCCAATTTTCAGCATATTGAAAAATGAAAAATAAAGCTTACATTGATTCTTTAAAGAGTAATTATCCATATGGCTAAAGCAAAATCTTAATTCATTTCCCCACTGTGGCCACTGTTAACATGAAGGTAATGTGAAAGGGGGGGGGGGAGCAGGGCTGGCATAAAACCTAATTTTCAAGGTAAATACCCAACGCAAAATGTGCACAATATTCCCAGGTTACTCTCAGGCAATCACGATGCTTAATTATTTTCCACATGAATATACCTTGGTAAATTGTCACTGATCTACTACAAAGCACTAGAAACAATCATAGCTTGAAAATAAAATTTCTTTTTTCCTCAACAACTTGAGCAGAAATTCAAGAGACATGGAATGCGAAATTTCTAAATGAAGGACTAATCAAAGACAACTGATTTTGCACATGAAGATGGAAAAACAGCTTGCCCAACATGATATAGTAAATTCTAGAGTCTGAGACTTCCGTGAAGATTAAATAAACTAAAGAAATATAAAATGTCCAATATAGTGCCTGGCTCATAGTTATTTGAAAGAATGTAGATCTTGTCTCTGACTAAAGTCCTTAATGCCTTTTTTCATATAAATACTATCAATATACTCTGGCATTTTCATAACATTTTCTGAGTTTGAGAATTAGGAAATAACAAATAAAAAGCATTTCTGCTTAGAGTTTTAATAAGTCATTACTCACAAATTATATAAATCAGAATATTTCATTGCATTTTTTTCAAAACGGCTTCCCTAAGTTATCAAAAAGGTCTTAACAAAAAGTAATATAAAGAAATTATAAAAGATCATTTTACTGAAAATCAATTATGTATTTGAATAATACACTGCCAGTATTTTATATTAATCTCAGGACAAAAACTTTTAGTAACTAAATTTTGAATAGCAAGCAATCTTTTTTTAAAATAAGCTAATCTTATGAATGTTTAAAAAGTATATTTATAAGTTCTATGGAATTTTGATTTGCAAACTTCAAATATGTTCCTTAAATATCTACATTTAATTCGTGTGAAATAAATTAATGTACTCGAGATCAACCGTATTTGGAAAATGAATAAATATAAGTGAATCAGGATATACAGCAATGCTGGGGTGCCTGGGTAGCTCAGTCAGTTGAGCATCTGCCTTCGGCTCAGTTCATGATCTCAGAGTCCTAGGATCAAGCCCTGCATTGGGCTCCCTGCTCAGCAGAGAGCCTGCTTCATTCTCTCCCTCTGCTGTTCCCCCTTCTTGTGTACTCTCTCTCTCTGTGCCAAGTAAATGAGTAAAATCTTTTAAAAAAAATACATAGCAATGCCAATTTTAATTAAAATATGACTTTATTTTGGCAATTTGTCTAAATATGTATTTGAGGAACAAAATTTTCATTTCCACTTTAATACAACTGCCCCTCATCCTACAAAGATCTTATTAGTAATATCTCGGAGATTCTAGAAAGAATAAATTCAATTATTAAACCATTCCAAATTTGAGGTTCTAAATTAGAATATGGAGTCAGGAAGATTCACAACAATATCAGAGTTGAGATCATCAGATGTCCTCAACAATCATAAGAACATTTCCTTTCAAATGATGCTGCATAATGCAAAACTTGTGAGTTTACTAGCTCAAAGCCAGTGAGAAATAGGGTAATAAGACTATGGACAGATTCTATTATCTGCATGTTTTACGCTACCAGGAGATGTAAAAAGGCCAACAATACATCATGTATAGCAGATTCATCAACCTTATTTTGAGATTTGGTATGAATAAAAAAGAAAATATTTACTTGTAATTATTTTCAGTCTACAAAGATGGACTTTTTTCTTCCATTTTAGAAATGGATAGCAACAGGTACCTCCCCACTCTGAGTTCCAGCTCTATATTCCTATCTTCAAAAATTTTTTCCTCAACACCTAATGAAATTTTTTTCTATGATGTACAGAGGCCAAATCCCCAGTCTGTCTTCAAAACACAAACTCTTTTTCTCTAATTCCTCCTAAAAATCAAAATTACATTTTTAAAAAAACTTTTCAAGACCATGTTGGGGAAGGGTTTGCCTTTCTAATATTTCTCCATACTCTTTAGACAAAGCAAGAAGAAAGGTCTTCCTTTGGATATCATCCCCAAAATAATTCAACCAGGAACACAGAATAGTAGAGAGAATCCTCAAATGTCATTTTGCCTTTTTTGTTTAAGTTTCATCTGTGAGTATTCTAGAACCACAGGAGAATGATACCATCAAATTTTCTAACAGTGCGACCTTTTGGTGAATTAAAGAACAATGAGGAAACATTTTATTCCTTTACTATTTCAGAAGCAAGGGAAACAGTTATTAACAATAAGAATACCATATGCTAAGTGAAATAAGTCAACCAGAGAAAGACAATTATCATATGATCTCTCTGATATGAGTAATTTGAAAGGCAGGGTGGGGGGTCATGGGGGGTAGGGAGGGAAAAAAATGAAACGATGGGATGGGGAGGGAGACAAACCATAAGAGACTCTTAATCTCAGGAAACAAACTGAAGGTTGGGGGGTGGGGGGATTAGGGTGGCTGGGTTATGGACATTGGGGAGGGTATGTGCTATATATAGTGAGTGCTGTGAATTGTGTAAGACTAATGATTCACAGACCTGTACCCCTGAAGCAAATAATACATTATATGTTAATTTAAAAAATAACAATACCAAATACCTGAAAACACTTAAAAGTGAACAGTTCACATTAAGTAGGTTTATAAGTGAAAAACAGACTTTTATTCAGATGATCCAGAATAAACCAAGCTTCATCTTCCTCATATATCCTTTAATTCATCAGCTAGAGTTGTCCTTCCCTACTCACTCTAGAAAGTAAATATTCAAACTCCCTTTATGTGACTTCTATCAGGCCTGATGCTCTCCCTGAGTTCTGCAAATCACTAGAAGTTTATATGCTAAGGCACATATTTTATCTTCTGCTCCTAACAAAGCAGTTCAGTTTATGAATTATCACAACACTCCACAGGTCAGGATGCATATGTAAAAATCAGCCCTTTTCCACAATCCACACAAAATAAAATTTGGTGTTTAGTAAACTTCATTGATGGCTTGAAGAAGAAAATTTACATCATAGAATGCAAACTTAAGATTATTCATTGAAAACTATTTTTCTTAAAAGTCATTTGGGTCACTCCATGATATAATTACGCCATCCCCTTCCAGTCTATCCTTTCTTCCCCAAATCTTGCCCCCCTCTACTCTTCTCTCTCTCTCAACCTGCAGAGCAGTTTAGCTTTCTCTTTTGTACTTTTTCTCCTGCTAGCTGATACTCTCCAATTGCATTCAGCCACCCAAGTCATTTATGGAGATATTTTCTTAACAAAAACAATTTCCTTCTCCAAGACAAATTCTGAAACCACTAGTTAACGGATTATTTCCCTTTTTCACTGTGATGTGCTCTTTACTTTAGTTCCACATTGTAGGAATAGGGTGAGTTAGTGTTTGTCAAATTTTCTTTTTATAGAAGGGATATTTTCTCAAATGAACCCTAACGTATGACACATACATAAGCACATAAACATAGAACTCTAAAACCAAAAAAGCAGAGATGCTGTTTTGGCTTTTTCTTCCACCTCTCTCATATAATGGCTACCAGACACAGCCCCATGGAAGGGGTCTTCCAACAGTCATGTTTGAAAAGACTGGATTACAACTGGAACAAGAATAAACTGCAGAATTTAACAACTGATAATATTTGAGAAGGAGAAAAAAAAAAAGGTCAAAGTTGACCTGAGGATTATGAGCCTGCTATATTGAAAAAGGAGAACATCTTTGATAGAAACAAATTAAAGAAAATATATATTACTACTAGTGTCGTAATTTGTGACCAATATGTGGATATTCTTATAATTCCAAATCAATGAAATGAGTATAAAATGGCAACTTAAAAGATGACAAAAATTTTAAGTGCATTCATCATAAAACTTAAGCATTGTCACCTGAATAACTAATGTCCATATTCATCTATGCTTACCAGTATTATAATCACACATATCTAATTAATTCTGTTGATATATAATATGATAAGCCAATTTAATTTCAACATTTAAGTCTAAATAAGGACTACTTATAACTATCTTTAAAATAACTTTCATTCATTATACTTTGCCGAAACAGATTATTGTGTCTTTTCTTATCTTTCAATAAAGTTCATATATAGCTTATGGCTTATCTTTTCAGAACAGAGAAGTTTTATATGAATTGAAGGCAACTGGCTTATAAGAGGAAGAGAATGGAACCAACATTTATGATATACCTACCACCATTCTTGTACTCTTATGTCAGCAGTTTTCATTACAGCTACATAATAAAATCTCCCAGGAATCTTTTTTAAAACATTCTGATGCATGAATGCTACCTCCAGAGATTCTGACTTAAGTGGTCAGACATGGGGCCTAGGCTTGAGAATTTTTTAAGGCCCTCTAGGTGATAAAGTACACAGCTAGGATTGAAAATAGGTTTTATATGCTCTCTCGTGTCATCATCAAAACAATCTGAACAGATCATTTTATTACCCCTTTTTTTAAAATTGGAAAATTGAATTTTGGAAAGGTTGGAAAATGTACCTCAGGGCATAAATAAAGTAAATATTAGAGTTAGATTTTAAACCCATTTCTCTGACTATAATGATCTTTCTAACCCCCATTTTGTCAAGTTCAAGACACAAAATTATTAATATAAATTAAGTCCATATCTATATTTTATTCCTGACATTAAAAAGAAGTAGACTAAAGAATCCTTTCCTTCTATTTGCTAGCAAGGCACCATTTTCTTTACTGAACTAATTAAATTGCTAAAAAGAGAAAATTGCTTTGTATTTTGTACAATTAAGATATGGCATATTATCTGACTTTCAAAATGTCCCTATTTTTTTCATATATAAACTATGTTTAAAAATAATGAATTTTAGAGTCTCCTATCAGAGATAAGAAGGAAAATACAATATAAAAGTGTTTGAGAAACATATAAAATGATTATATTTGTCAACTATTTTATTCTATCACCTTTAGGAAGAAAGGTGATATTTGTCATAAAATACCATGATTTGTTAAATAATAACCAAACTTGAATGAGTTCTTTAAAAAAAGCGTTTAGGGACGCCTGGGTGGCTCAGTTGGTTAAGCAGCTGCCTTCAGCTCAGGTCATGATCCCAGCGTCCTGGGATCGAGTCCCACATCGGGCTCCTTGCTCAGCAGGGAGCCTGCTTCTCCCTCTGCCTCTGCCTGCCACTCTGTCTTCCTGTGCTCGCTCGTTCTCTCTCCCTCTCTCTGACAAATAAATAAATTAAAAAACAAAAAACAAAAAAATCCAGATTTTATAAAAAAAAAAAAGTGTTTAAATGTAACCAATGTGTAAGTATGTAAAAATATAAATGCATGTCAATATTTTCTTTAAACAAGCCTTTGCATTTTATAGTCTAATTTATATTTCCAAACTTTCCTGACAAAAGGTTAACATATGATTTCAACTAGCTAGCTAAAAATAAATAAATAAATACCACACATTCTATTGCTTTCCATCTTAAAATATATTGTCAGTGGGCTTTTAAAAAAGTCATACGAAAAGTGATATTACCAACTCCCTAAAGGCAACGAATTCCACTAAACTAGAACTCATATTTCAGAGAAGAGATGGATAACATCTCACAATTCAACCTCAGCAGAAGTCATTAAGCCAGGCACATATGTGAGGGCTGTATTTCTCATTGGATTACAAATCCAATAAGAGCTTTGCCTTTGAGTTACTAGCACTACAAAGATTAAATCAAGGTACTGTGAGGAGAAAAAAAGCTCTTGGATGCTTGGAGATTTCTAGAATTGAACACTTAGGACTTTTTTTTTGCTCAAATGTATAAGAATAGAAGTCATTTAGTCCTGCTTTTTTCATTATACAAACTACCTACAAGGCTTTTGCAACAAAGCTATCCTTCATTATTGACCCTCTGCAATCCTGTAGCCACTGAATTTAGCTTAATATTCCAAATTTAGTATAGGCTGCAAAGCCTACCATGATCCCTGCCCTGCCTCCTCTCACACTACATATTCTTTCAATCACTCTGAACTTCTTTCAGGTCTTCATAGGTACTAAGCTCTTTGCCACTGCAGGGTGCCTGCATAAACAGTTATGTTCCTCTAGAATGTGTTTTCTATCTTCACCCCCCACCTTGGCTAAGATCCACTTATCCTTTAGGCCTCTAACATAGAGGGGACCTCCATCATCTTTTCTCCTTAAATTTAAAAGTTGGTCCTCTTTCTTAAGCACACTGTACATATCTTTCATTCCTATCTCAATTTGTAATTATAAATTAATTTGGGAGACTATTTTTTATTTCTATGTCATCACTAGGCCATTGGCTTCTCAAGAGCATGGAATATGTCTTACTAGTACATACTTATATCTTCATTTTTACAAACCAGGTGCAAAAGATGTTCAATAAATATGGAATGAATGAATCAGATGGATACTAAAGAAGAGTGGTTAGGAACAGAGGTTCTAGAATCAGGTTGCCTCAGTTCAATTAGTTCAACTACATAGTGGTTGTTAATTCTTTCATCTCCAAAATAAGAATTGTAATAGTAACTAAAATGCAAAGAATATGTTAGTCTAAAAGAGAAGTAAAAAAAAAAAAAAAGAGGAGAAGACTAAAGAGTTAATGACATGGGATAAATCTTGTTTCTCAGGTGATAAGATATAGATTGAGAGAGCAAGAAGCAAGAACTCACATTCTTCATCACTATAAGAATAAATATTCCTACCAAAATATTAACAAATAGAATTCAGCAACAGGAAAAAAATTATACAACATGATATAGTAAGGTTTATTCCAGAAATGCAAGGGTTGTTCAATATTGAAAATCAATCAATAAATCCAATTAAATCCCTATTAACAGACTAAATAAAGAAAATCAGGGGTGCCTGGGTGGCTCAGTCGGATAAGCATCTGCTTTCCACCTAGGTCATGATCCCAGGCTTCTGGGATTGAGCCCTGAGTGGGGCTCCCTACTCAGAGGGAGTCTCTGCTTTTCCCTCTCCCTCTGCCCCTTCCTGCCACTCATGTTCTCTTTCTCCAATAAATAAAATCTTTTTTAAAAAGTTTTAAAAAATATATCATCGTGTCAATTGATGCAGAAAAGGCATACTTCTGACATAATTCAACACTTATGCATGATAAAAATTCTCAGAAAAGTATGAACAGAGGAGAATTTTTTATCTTAACTTTTCTAATCTACATAATAATCGAAGATAACATCATAATGGTGAAAGACTGACCACTTTCATCCTACAATTACCAAGAAAGTGAAAATATCAGTTCACACCACCTTCATTTGGCACAATACTACAATTCTAGCCAGTGTAATAGGTATGAAAAAGAAATAAAAGGCATACATTTTTTTAAAGATTTTATTAATTTATTTTAGAGAGAGAAAGAGAGAGAGAGAATGAATGAGTAGTGAGGAGGGGCAGAAGCAGAGGGAGAAGCAGACTTCTCCCGAGCAGGGAGTCCAACTCAATTCCAGGACTCTAGGATCATGATCCAAATCTAAGGCAGATATTTAACTGAGTGAGCCACCTAGGTTCCCCAAGCATACAGTTTAAAAGGAAGAAATAAAATTGTCCCAATCTGTTGATGACATAAATACCTATGTAGGAAATGCCAGGGAATCTACAACAAAACTAAAACAAAAACCTCAAATTAATAATTGAGTTCAGCAAGGTTACAAAATGTGAGATAAAATAAATCTGCTGTGTTTTTATATACTGGTGATGAACATGTAGAAATTGAAATTTAAAATACAGTATCATTTACAATACCTAAACAAATGACATGACTAGGCATAAATCTCATAAAACATGTACAGGTGGAAAACTGCAAAGTGTTGATGAAAGGAATCAAAGATTTAAATAAACAGAGAGGCATACCTGTGTTCATGGATTGGAAGACTTAATACTAAAGATGTCAATTCTCCCAGTTGAATATAGGTTTAACATAATTCTTTTTTTTAAGTTTTTATTTAAATTCTAATTAGTTAACATGCAAGGTAATGCTAATGTCAGGTATACAATACAGTGATTCAATACTTCCATATAATACCTGGTGTTAATAACAAGTGCACTCCTTAATCCCATCACCTATTTAACTCATCCTGCAACCCATTTCACTTCTGGTAACCAACAGTTTGTTCTCTATACTTAAGAGAGTGTTTCTTGGTTTGTCTCTCTCTCTCTTTTTTTCCCCATTGTTCATTTATTTTGTTTCTTAAATTCCACATCTGAGTGAAATCATATAGTGTTGTCTTTCTCTGGCTTATTGTGCTTAGCATATTACTCTCTAGCTCCATCCATGTTGTTGCAAATGGCAAGATTTCATTCATTTTTTATGGCTGAATAAAATTCCTATATACCACATCTTCCTTATCCATTCACCAATCCATGGGCCTTTAGTCTGTTCCCATAATTTGGTTATTAAGGAGAATATTGCTATAAACATCAGGGTGCATGTATCCCTTTGAGTTAGTATTTTTGTATTTTGGGGAAAATACCTACTAGTGCAATTGCTAGATTATAGGGTAGTTCTATTTTTAACTTTCAGAGGAACCTGTTGTGTTTTCCGCAGTGGCTACACCAATTTGCATTCCCATCAATAGTGCAAGAGGGTTCTCCTTTCTCCACATCGCCACCAATACCTATTGTTTCTTGTGTTGATTTTAGCCACTTTGACATGCATTACTGATCAATAGGGAAATATGAATCAAAATTATAGGTTTAACATAATTTTTATCAAATTCCTAGCAAAATCTTTTGTATACATGCATACCATTATTCTAAGATTTACATGCCAAGCAAAGGAACTAGGAAAATGGAAACAACTTGAAAATAGGAGAACAAAGTAGGAGGAACAACTAAATGCAATTTCAAGACTTAATATAGAACTACAGTAATCTATACTGTGTGGTACTGACCAAAGGATAGACAAATAGTTCAGTATCATAGAAATGACAAAGATGTAAAAGTAATTTAATGAAGGAAGGACATCCATTTTAACAAATAGTGTTAAAGCAACTGGACATCAATGGGCAAAAAAAATAAAGTGAATCTTGAGAAAAGTCTCATACCTCATTAAAAATGAACTCAAAATGGATTATAAATGTAAAATCCAAATCTAAAACATAAAACCTTTAAAGAATATCTTTGGGATCTAGAACTTGTTGAAGAGTTCTTAGGCACAAAAAACACAATACATGAAAGAATAAAAATGATAAAAATCGATTTTACCAGCTACGGAATACAAGAAAATATTTGCATATCCCATATATGGAAAAGTTTTTCTACCTAGAATATTTAAAGAACTCTCAATAATGAATAGTAAAATATAAACAATCCAATCATAAAATTGGCAAACAACATGATGAGCCATTTCACTGAATAGGATATACAGGTGGAAAATAAGCACATGAAAAGATTTTTAACATTACTAGACATGAGGGAAATGCAAATTAAGATCACAATGAGCAAAGACTACATACCTATTATGGCAGCTAAGTTAAAAAAATACTGAGAATACCAAATGCTGGTTGGGGTGTGGAGTAATTATACCCTTTGCTGATGGGAATGTAAAATAGTATAGTCACTCTAGAAAATAGTTGGGCAGTTTCTTAAAAACTAAACTTTTATTTACCATATGATCCAGTAATCACACTTTTTGGCATTTATCTCAGAAAAATGAAAACTTATGTCTACAAAATCCTATACACAACTGTTCACAGAAGTTTTATTTATAAAAGATTCCAAATTGGAAAAAACAAAATTGTTCTGCAATAGGTATATGGTTAAACATATATGATGCATCCCTACCATAGGATACTACTTGGCAATAAAAAAAGGCTGAACTATTAAAATGCAAGTTGGATTTCTAGGGCATCATACTGAGCACAAAAAGCCAGTCTCAAAAGATCACATATTGTTTTATCCCATTTATAAAATATTTTAGAATATTTTTAAATACTTAAAAATATTTAGATTAGTATTTTCCAGGGCTTATGGATGGTGGGAGACAGGCAGGAAGGAGAGGCTGGAGGGTTAAGTGTGAAAATAAAGTGATAGCAAGAAGTAGATATTCACAGTGATGAAATATTTCTGTATCTTGTGGTGCTGGTGGTTTCTGAATCTATACATGTGATAGAACTATATACATAAGTTATAACAATATGTCAACTCCCTGGTTTTTATATCATACTACAGTCACATAAGATACAACCAATGTGGGAACTGGGAAATAAGTACACAAAACCTCTCTGTACTACCTTTGCAACTTTCTTTGAATCTATAATTATTTCCAAGTAAAAGCTTTTTTTTTTTTTAATTTTAGTTTCTAGTCTTTGAGAGGCATTCCTGGAACACTATAATAACCTAAAAATGAGAGAATATGGGAAGGCTTCCTGGTACAGTATGAGCAGCTAAATATAAAATAAAAGTAATCATCAAACCGGTTCAGTTAGTTCTACTTTACAAGCTTTTATGTTTTATATAAAGGTCAGAATATGAATAAAATGAGCAGTCAATACCTGTAAAGGAGTTATAAAATAAGGAATGTGGTTTTTTGTTTTTTACAAAAAACAACAAATCATAAAAAATTATTATCATATCTCTATTATGCACCAAAGAAAAGAATTATTTTTCTCTCCCCAGTTGTAAGCCAACTGCCATACTTACAGTACTGCCAACTTTGTGGGGGTGTTGCATATTTCTCTTTCTGAGCCCCTGCTACTATGCTTAAAATTGCCAAGGAGGAAAAGAAACTTAGTAACCACAAGTAGTTAAATAAACATTTGCTTGTGACTATTCTGCAGCATAAATTATATAATCACTTAGTATTCAATGACTCTGATTCAGTACCACTAAGGCAGGCAGGTGATCATCATCCACATTTTGAAAGTATCACTTGTGGATTACCTGGAAAAGTTTCAAAGTTAATTCTTAAATGCACTTATTGATCTCATTATGGCAAAAATGCACCCAGACACAAATAAGCCTTGTTAAAATGGAATTCTGCATGAGGGCCACTTCCCTAGTTTTTTGTTTGTTTTCACATTGCTAAAATAAGAATCTTAACACTTATAGTTAGATAAGGTTTACCCACTTCAGATCTCTGTTATAAGGATACCTGCAGTTGTTTCACTTTTAACACAGGACTTAAAGACTATGAAAGATTTGTGGATATTAATTAAACCTATACTTCATAATAGAATCTATTAACATAGTTCCCTACATACATCTACTTAGTAATTATCAATTTTACCTTCCTCCTCAAAAAGCTTGCGTTAATAACCCTTGACCACTATCGCTAAGGGAACAGTCTAACTCTGTCCTCTGTACCTTCTAGGTAGGAATATTTGGTGCTAGTGTGGTACTGATTATGTTCTTCTCTAAGTAAAGACTTTGCCAGTCAAATTCTATAGTATTCTGATTATCTATGGTGATATAAGAAGCCATCCCAAAACTTAGTGGTTAAAGGCAATAACTTTTCTTCCTCATGGTTCTCAAGTATGACTAAACTCAGCCAGGATTTCATGCACCAGATCTCTATGCAGCCAAAGTCAAGGTTTGGCCTCAGTTGCAGCCATTTTGGGTTGGCCAACCAAGATAGCACACTCACAGGGCTGGTAGTCAATGGTGAGTTTTGGGTGAAAACTCAAGTGAGCCTGTCAGCCAGGGTGCCAACCTGGGTTTGGCCCCTCTATGTGGGTTGGGTTTCCTACAATGTAGCAACTGTGTTCTGAGATGGAGTGTCCCAAGATTGGTCATCTAAGAGATTTAAGTGAAATCTGAAAGGATATGTTAGCCTTAGAAGTCCCAGAATGTGGCTTCTGTCACATTAAAGTGATCAAGCAAGTCATTAAGGGGGCACCTGAATGGCTCAGTTGGTTAAGCAGCTACCTTCAACTCAAGTCATGATCCCAGGGTCCTGACACTGAACCCTGCATCAGTATACCTGATCAGCGGGGAGCCTGCTTTTCCCTCTCCTTCTGCAGCTCCCCCTACCTGTGCTCTCTTGCTCTCTGTCACATAAATAAATAAATAAAATCTTTTTTAAAAAGTCATTAAGGCAAGCCCAGTGCAAGAAGAACGGTATTAAATTTGACATATGATGGAGGAAAGGCAGTCATATCAAAAAAGAATATGAAAAATGAAAGTATTATTGTAGCCATTTTGGAAAATACAACTTACCTCATGTGGAAAATCTTGGTATTTTTCAATATACTAGTGTAAAATACCAGTAGCCTATTTTTACTGGGTAACACCAGAAATTACAGCACGATTCTACAGCTCTTGGTCTCCCTGACCTAAGTGTTCTGTCTCTTTTTTCTTTTATTACCTTTTCTAACAGCATCATTATTAAAGTGGTAGAAACATGGAGGTGCTCAGGCATCAAAAACCCTATGGTAGAGAAGGCATTCTGCATAGAGCTATGGAGTCCAATTTGGTAGCCACTAACCACATTTGCTACTGAACACTTGAAATGTGGCTAGTCCAGATGTACTATACATGTAAAATGCACACTAGATATCAAGAACATAGTACTAGAAAGACTATAAACTACCTCGCTGATGTTTATGACTACATTTTGAAATATTTTGCATATATTTAATTAAATAAAATTTAGTATTTTACCTGTTCATTTTATTGCATGTGGTTACTAGAAAATTTTTAATAAATTACACGTGGCTAACATATTATTCTAGTTTGCATAATTTTCCATTGGAAAGCACTGGCTCAGAAAATAAATGAAATCATATTTTCCATTGTGTAGCACCACAACAGTTCATGATATTTATACCATTAAATGGTTTTCAGGCATTTTAATTACTTCATGCTAAATCTCATGTGAGATACATAAACATATTCAAAATCAATATTTGGTATTTCTATAAAACCAATTGCTTTTCCTGAGATTTAAGTATACATTTCAGATTTAACACATCTACATTTTATTACTTAACTGAGCAATTCACTTCACATAACATTTCCAAGTTGTTCACACAGTTTCTGTACAAAAGTAAAGTACACGACCCCTGATTAAGATCATGTATTAATTTTCTATTATGTTTGTAACAAATTAACACAAAATTCATAGCTTAAACAATACCAATTTATTGCCTTACAGTTCTATAGGTCAGAAGTAGGACTTTCGGCTAAAATCGCAGTATCAGCCGGGCTGTTTCTTTTAGGAGGCTCTGGGGGAGAATCTGTTTACTTGCCCAGTTGGGTTGTTGGAAGAGTCAGTTCCTTGTGCTTATAGGACTGAGATCTCTGTTTTCTACAAAAGGCCCCCCACATATATTGGTTCATAGCCTCCTTCCTTCAATTTCAAAGCAGCAATGGTGAGTTGACTCTCTCTCATTCTTTGAATCTCTCCTCCTTCTTCTATCTCATTTCTCTTTGATCTAGCCAGTAAAGGTTCTCTGCTTTCAAGGAGTCAGGTGATTAGATTGGGCCCATCGGTTTAATCTAGGAAAAATCTCTCCATCTCAAGGTCCCTGTCCTTAATCACATCTGCAAAGTCCCTTGCACAATGTAAGGTAATATATTCATAGGTTTCAGGGATTAGAGTGTGAATATCAAGGGCAGGGATTAGAGGCATTATTCTTTCTACTTCAGATAGGAATAAAAAAAGATTTTTTAAGATTTTATTTTTAGATAATCTCTAACCCAATGTGGGGTTTGAATTTACAACCCAAGATTAAGAGTCACATGCTCTATCAACTGAGCCAGCCAGGCACCCCAGGAATAAACTTTCTATAGGTAGATAAAACTTCTTATAGATATATTCTTGTCAAATGTAAATGAAAGAAAAGTATTTTCAAATGAGATACAGGATCATCAGACTGAATCATACAATCCAAATACACTAGGGTACTAGAAATTGACTTCTAGTTTATATTAATGTCAAACTGAAACAGTGAAATGCTGCCTTAGTACATTAAAAGCAAACGACTTATTGGAATGATAAAGTTTTGTCAATCAACAACCTTGGTTGAGTTTTTCAGATACGAAGTGATAGTTATCTCTAAGGAAAACACTTAGTCAAACCTAGTTTCAATTTATCTTTCAGGGGAAAACAAGTGACTAAATTCACATCAAGAATTCAATAAGCTATTTTGTTGTGGTTATAAGACTAAAAAACTTATATGAAAATTTATGTTGCAAAAAAGGAACCAAAATATGATGGGACAATCTACAATTTGTAGATCACTAATAGTCTTCTCCAATTAATTATTAAGTGTAACAAATAGCCAAGCAAATCAACTACACAAGTTGCTTATCTTGTCTGACCCTGCTAAACCTACTTCAGCACAGACATAAAGCTACAGGTTGGCCTTTGATCCTATATTTGTATTACAAAGGGAAGATAACTTCCCTATAAATTCATGCAAAAACATGTTTCAGTGATAAAAGATTCTAGTACTAATTCCAGTGTGGCAGGGGAGAGATACTCCCATGCCAACAAGCAGTTCTCAGAACATCGGCTGGGTGGTCTACAGTTCAACTCAATTTTGATACCATCTACCCAGAAACAGTATCAGATACCATAGATTCAGAGTTTAGTACTACATGGGCACCAGGGTAGTACAGTTGGTTGAACATCTGACTCAGTTTTGGCTTAGATTGTGATCTTGGGGTCATGAAATGGATTCCTACATCAGGCTCTGTGCTCAGCACAGAGTCTGCTTGAGATCCTCTCTCCCTCTGCTCCTCCCACTAATGCTCTCTCTCTCTAAAACAGATAAATAAATCTTTTAAAAACAGAGTCCAACACTTCAAATTTGTCACCACCACTCTCCCCCAGCACTTCAGATTCCAATTCCTAGTCCAGTTTGCTACCTGTAATTCTGATCAATTGGCTATATACCAGAGGTTACTACAATCCCAATCCCCTCCTCAGGTTCAATAAATTGGCTAGAGTGACTCTTGGAACTCAGAGAAGCATTTTACTTACTAAATTACCAATGTATTATAAAAGGATATAGTTCAAAAACAGCCAAATGGAAGAGATGCATAGGACAAGATACGTGGGAAAGGGCACAAGATATGTCCTTCAAGTATGCCACTATTCCTGAATCTCCATGTGTTCACCTATCTGAAAGTTCTCTGAACCCCATCCTTTGGGTTTTTATGGAGGCTTCATTAAATAGGCATGATTGATTAAATTATTGGCCATTGCAGCCCATCCCCTCTCCCCAGGAGGTCAGGGGGTGATACTGACAGTTTTAATCCTCTGACTGCAGGGTTGGTTTCCTGGCAAACAACCCTCTCATCCTTAGATCCAAAGCTGACTCATTAATATAACAAAAGAAACCTTTATCACTCTCATCACTTATAAAATTCCAAGGATTTTAGGACCTCTATGCCAGAAAAGGGGACAAATACCAAATATATACTTATTATAAAACATAATATCACAAATGGAAACTGATTTATAAAGATAACATAGCTAAGGTGATATTATGAATGACTCGTAATCGGTTAGCATTAAAGAAATGCTTTAACTGAAATTTGGCTTGTTTTGAAAGCAAAGAAATTTTAAGTTAATCAAATTTTTGAAAGAAGCCAATTTGTAAATACTTAATCTCATAGGTCAGTTTTCCTTCTTTCCCATATATTTCATCCCAACCAAACTGATTATATTTCCCACACCAATCACACAACGTTGATTCCTGCTTTGGGGCCTTTGCACAGGCTGTTACCCCTTTCTGGAATTCCCAACTGTCTATGTTTCAAAACCAAGTATAAGAGCTTTCTCCTCTGTGAAGCCACTCCTGATCAACTACAGAGGAGTTTACTACTCCCTACTTGGTACTTTATTGTATTTAATACTAACTACTATTATAGTTCCTATTGTACTGTATTTTGCTTTTGCTTATTTGTTTGATTCTCCTTGGCAACTAAGATTGTGATTGTTAAGACTCAGAAATCATCAGTTCTTAGCATAATGTAACTAGGAGAATTATGTGACTAGAAACTGCAACAACACTAATAGAATTTTAACTCAAACTTTATGTTTTAGCTATCTTTTATGGCCAATACAGAATCTGTCAACAAAATATGTTAAATTCCTCTTAAAATCCTTCATATGTATAATCCTTTCTGTAGTACATATATAGTCACATAATTTCTAGGTGACCATACATCTAGGTCTGCTTGGGAGTTCTGACTTAGGCCTTTTGTAAATAAGTGAATACCTGCTAATTATTATAGATCACCTTAATCTCTCAAAAGTATCTTGAGTTGGATGACAAATTATATGACTAATAATAACTAATAATTTCCCAAACATTACCAACAGCAAATTAAAAACTATGGAAGGTCAACTATACTGACCAGAGTTGTTAACACAGGATAATATTCAATTGTCCAAGGCCTACCAAAAAAACCCCACCATATTACTTTTTTCAATTAACTTCTATAATGAATTCTATGGTGCTTCACTTTCCTTTACAGGAAATATTAACTACAGATGACTCATAGCTCTGCCCCTCCCTAAGAACTGCCTTCAGCTGCAGGGAGCCCCTTGTCCAGGGTGACACTGCTTCTATGAGTGACCCACAGGTAATGACTAACACTTGTAGGGATATAAAGATTTTATCTTAGTATGGGACAGCTAACTGCAAAGGGCCATCCCAGCTCCAGAGCTCTCCACAAGATGGTTGGGAGATCTAAGTCCCCTTCTCCCTCTGCCCACTCCCGCCTTCTCCATTTCCTTATATGTTTATCTCCCAACAGAGTAACTCCAAAAACCCTTCTTCGTGTTAACCCTTATTTCAGAGTCAGCTTCTACGTACTGATCTAAGACAACAATCCTTCTCTTCATTCAAATATCATTTCCTAGCTAGGAATTATGCCCAGCTCAAAACCCTTATTTGTCCAACACTGAACTAACACTTCATGCAAAGACTCTTGCTTCCTACTTTATTATTATCATTACTCTCATTTAACCTGTTTCTTTTTTTAATGTAACAAAAAACTTTGAGTGAAGTCCAATGTTTAAAAACAAAATAGCAGGAACATCCAAGAACTACATGAGCAGTGCTTGAATACTGCGGAGTAAAGAAACACACGTCTTGGGAAAGGATGAGTTGAAACCTAAAGTGAGCAACTAACCTTCCCCACAAATATTAGAAATCTTGTGCTCAACCTCACTTATTATCAGGAAAATACAAATCAAAACCACAATGAGATACCACTTTACACTTCTCAGAATGGCTAAAATTAACAACTCAGGAAAAAACAGATGCTGGCCAGGATGTGGAGAAAGAAGAGAACCCTCTTACACTGTTGGTAGGAATGCAAACTGGCACAGCCATTGTGAAAAACACTGTGAAGTTTCATCAAAAAACTAAAAATAGAACAACCTGATGATCCAAGAATCACACTATTAGTTGTTTACCCCAAAATATAAAAATAATAATTCAAACAGATATATGCACCTCATGTTTTGAACAGCTTTATTTACATAGCCAAGATATGGAAGCAGCACTAATGTCCATTAACTGATAAATGGATACAGATGTGCTATAAATATATATGGGATTTATAGTATATAATATATGTAATGGAATATTAGCAATCAAAAAGAATTAAATCTTGCCATTTGCAACAACATGGATGGTGCTAGAGGGTAATTGCTAAACAAGATTAAGTCAGTCAGAGAAAGACAAACACCATATGATTTCACTCATATGTGGAATTGAAGAAACAAAACAAATAATCAAAGGGGAAAAAAAGAGAGGGAGAGAGGCAAACCTAGAAACAGGTCTCTTAAGTATAGAGAATAAACCAATGGTTACCAGATGTCAGGTGGGTTGGTAGATGGGTTAAATAGGTGATGGAATTAAGGAGTGCACTGTGATAGAGCACCAGATGTTATATGGAAGTGTGGATTCACTATATTTTACACCTGAAACTAGCATTACACTATATGTTAACTGGAACTTAAATTTTTTAAAAATAGAAAAGCTAAAGTAAGAAAAGTAGGCAGCTATTATTATTTCTTTAAAAAGGAAACTAATCAGATAAAGGGAGAACACAGAAAGAGAATGAGGTAATTTATGAAAAATGAAAATAATTTAAAAGTAGTGGAATATCATAATGACAAGACATATTCCATGCAAAGAGCAATACACAGTTGAAAATTTTCAAAGGTTATATCTTCAATGCCAGAGAGGTCTTTGGTCTTCATCTTTTGCCTTCTAACAAAGATACCCATTTTTTTTTTAAATTTAAATTCAAGTTAGTTAATATACAGTGTAGAAGCGGTTTTCTGGAGTAGGATTTAGTGATTCATCACTTATATATAACCCTCAGTGCACATCCCAACAAGTCTCCTTCTTAATGCCGATCACCTATTTAGCCCATCCTCCCACATACCTCCCCTCCAGCAACCCTCAGTTTATTCTCTATAGTTAAGAGTCTCTTATGGTTAGCCTCCCTCTCTGTTTTCATCTCATTTTTTCTTGACCTTCCCCTATGTTCATCTCTTTTGTTTCTTAAATTCCACATATGAGTGAAATCATGTGGTATTTGTCTTTCTCTGACTGACTTATTTCACTTAGCATAATACACTCTAGTTCCATCCACGTTGTTGTAAATGGCAAGATTTCATTCTTTTAAATCATTGAGTAATATTCCATTGTCCAAATTCTTTATCCATTAATTATTCAATGGACATTTGGGATCATTGCACATGCTATTGTTGATAGTGCTGCTATAAACATCAGGGTACATGTGCTCCTTCCAATCCTTTGGATAAATCCCTAATAATGCAATTGATGGATCATAAGTTACTTCTATTTTTAACACCTTTTTTTTTCTTGTGTTGTTGATTTTAGCCATTCTGACAGTGTGAGGTGATATCTCATTGTAGCTTTGATTTCTCCTTCCCTGATGATCAGTGATGTTGAGCATCTTTTCATGTGCCTATTGGCCATCTGCTTGTCTTCTTTAAAGAAATGTCTATTCATGTCTTCTGCCCATTTTTTAAATTGGATTATCCATTTCTCAGATGTTCAGTTTTATAAGTTCTATATATTTTGGATACTAATCTTTTATCAGATATGTCTTTTGCGTTCTCCCATTCTGTAGGCTGCCTTTAGTTTGTTGACTATTTCCTTCACTCTCACAGCAACTTTTTATTTTAATGTAGTCCCAATTGTTTATTTTTTATTTTGTTTCCTTAGCCTCAAGAGGCATATCTAGAAAAAATCTGCTACGGCCAATGTGAAAGAAGCCACTGTTTGTGTTCTCTTCTTGGATTTTTATGGTTTCAGGACTCACATTTAGGTCTTTGATCCATTTTGAGTTTATTTTTGTACATGGTATAAGAAAGTGGTCCAATTTCATTCTTTTTAATGTTGTACTCAGCTTTCACAACACTACTTGTTGAAGATGCTGTATTTTTCCCATTGGATATTTCTAACTGCTTTGTCAAAGATTAATTGATCATATAGTTGTGGGTCCATTTCTGGATTTTCCATTCTGTTCCATTGATCTATTTTTGTACCACTACCATAATATCTGGATCACTATAGGTGTGTAATATGACTTTAAGTCTGGAATTGTGATGCTTCCAGCTTTGTTTTTTTTAATCAAAGTTTCTTTGGTTATTTGGGGTCTTTTGTGGTTCCATAAAAATTTTAGGATTATTTGTTCTAGCTCTGTGAAAAAGAGCTGTTTTAGGATTGTTCTGGCTGGTGTAATTTTGAAAGGGATTGCATTAAACATGTAGTTTGCTTTGGGTAGTTTAGGCATTTTAACAATATTTTCTCTTCTAATCCATGAGCAAGGAGTGTCTTTCCATTTCTTTGTTTCATCTTTAATTTCTGTCATCAGTGTTCTATAGTTTTCAGAGCATAGGACTTTTACCTCTTTGGTTAGCTTTATGCCTAAGTATTTTATTGGTTTTGATGCGATTTTAAATGGAATTGATCCCTTAATTTCTCTTTCTGCTGCCTCATTATTGGTGTATGGAAATGCAATAGATTTCTGCACATTGATTTTGTATCCTATGATTTTACCAAATTCATTTATCAATTCTAACAGTATTGGTTTAAAGACTTTCTAATCTGCAAAAAGAGAAAGTTTTACTTCTTCCTTACCAACTCAGATGCCTTTTATTTTTTTGTTGTTATTGTCTAATTGCTCTGGTTAGAACTTTCTAGTGCTATATTCAATAAGTGGTGAGAGTGGATATCCCTGTCTTGTTCCTGATCTTATGGGGAAATTTGTCAGTTTTTCCCCATTAAGGATGATGTTAGCTGATGTTAGCTGTTGGTTTTCAGATATGGCCTTCATTATGTTGAGATATGTGCCCTCTAAACCTACTTTGTTGAGGACTTTTATCATGAATATATGTTGTACTTTGTCAAATGCTTTTTCCATATCTATTGAAATGATCATATGGTTCTTTTTCTTTATTTTAGTGATGTAATGTATCACATTGGTTGACTTGTGACTATTGAACCATCTTTGCAACCCAGGAACAAATCCCAGTAGATCATGTTGGATGATTTTTTTTAATGTTTTGTTGGATTTAGTTTGTCAGCATTTTATTGAGAATTTCTGCATCTATGTTCATCAGATATATTGGCCTGAAGTTCTCTTTTTTAGTCGTCTTTATCTTATTTTGGGATCAGGGTAATGCTGGCCTCAGAATGAATTTGGAAGTCTTCCTTCCTTTTCTATTTTTTTGGAATAGTCTGCAGAGAATAGGTATTATCTCTTCTTTAAACGTTTGGTAGAATTCCCGTGTGAAGCCATCTGGTCTGAACTTTCATTTGTTTTTTTATTACTGATTCAATTTCTCTCCTGGTAATCAGTTTGTTCAAGTTTTCTATTTCTTACCATTTTAGCTTTGATAATTTATATGTTTCTAGTAATTTATCCATTTCTTCCAGGTGATCCAGTTTGTTGGCATACAGTTTTTTATAACGTTCTCTTACAATTGTATGTATTTCTGTGCTGTTGGTTGTTATTTCTCCTCTGTCATTTGTGATTCTGTGTATTTAGGTCCTTTCTCTTTTTGATAAGTCTGGCTAGAGGTTTATCAATTTTACTGCTTTTTCAAAGAACCAGTTCCTGCTTTTACCGATTGGTTCTATTCGGTTTTTTAGTTTCGATATCATATTTCTGTTCTAATCTTTAAGATTTTCTTCTTTCTACTGGCGTTAGGCTTCATTTGTTGTCCTTTTCTGGCTCCTTTAGGCTTAAGCTTCATTTGTTTATTTGAGATTTTTCTTGTTTCTTGAATTAGGACTTATTCTATATATTTCCCTCTTAAGACCACTTCTGCTACATGCCAAAAGTTTTGGATGATTATGTTTTCATTTCATTTGTTTCCATGTATTTTTTAATTTCTTCTTTGATTTCCTGACTGACCCATTCATTGTTTAGTAGAATGTTGTTTAACTTCCATGTATTTTTTGGTCTTTCCATATTTTTTTCTTATGGTTGATTTCTAATTTCATAGCATGTGGTCAGAAAAGGAGCATGGTATGACTTCAGTCATTTTTTATTTGTTGAGACATATTTTCTTACATAATATATGATCTATTCTGGGAAACGACCCATGTGCACTTAAAAATAACCTGTATTCTGCTGTTTTAGGATGGAATGTTCTGAATATATCTGTTAAGTCCATCTGGTCCAATGTGTCATTCAAAGCTATTGTTTTCTTGTTGATTTTCTATTGAGATGATTTGTCCCTGGGTATGAGTGGGGTGTTAAAGTTCCCTGTCATTACTGTGTCCCTTTATGCTTTTTTCTTAAATATTTTATATATTTGGGTGCTCCCATGTTGGGTGCATAAACATTTATAATTGTTATAGCTTCTTGTTGGATTGTCCCCTGTATTATCACATAGTGCCCTTCTTTATCTTGTTACAGTCTTTTTTTTTTAAGATTTTATTTATTTATTTGACAGAGAGAGACACAGCAACAGGAGAGGGAGTGGGAGAAGGAGAAGCAGGCTTCCCATGGAGCAGGGAGCCTGATATGGGACTTGATCCCAGGACCCTGGGATCATGACCTGAGCTGAAGGCAGACACTTAACAAATGAGCCACCCAGGCACCCCTACACTCTTTGTTTTAAAGCCTATTTTGTCTTCTCCATCCCCTCACTTTCAATCTGCAAGTGTCTTTAGATCTAAAATGAGTCTCTTGTATACAGCATATAAATGGGTCTTGTTTTTTATACATTCCTATACACTGTGTCTCTTGATAGGAGCATTTAGTCCATTTACATTCAAAGTAACTATTGATAGATATGTAGTTATTGACATTTTACTAATTGCTTTGTTGTTGTTCCTGGAGATTTTCTCTGATCCTTCTTGATTTTTTGTTTTCATTTTCTGCTAGTTTTCTTTAGTGATATGTTTAGATTTCTTTTTCTTTATTATTTCCATGTTCCTCAATAGGTTTTTGTGTTTTGTTATTGTTGTTGTTGTTTTTGTTTTTGTTTTCCCTGAAAGTGAGAGAGAGACAGATAACATGAGCAGGGGCGGGGACAGAGGGAGAAGCAGACTCCCTGATGAGCAGGAAGCCCAAGGCAGGGCTTAATCCCAGGACTCCAAAGTCATGACCCAAGCTGAAGGCAGCCATTTAACCAACTGAGCCATCCAGGGTGCCCAGTGATTTTGATATATGATTACCACTAGGCTTGCATATAACTTCTGTAAATAGCAGTCTATATTATGTTGATGGTCATTCAAGTTTGAACCAATTATTTCCTCCTCTTCTCCCCATGTTTTAGGTATATGTTATCATATGTTATACCCTTTCTTGTGTGAGTTCCTTGACTGATTTTTACAGAAAATTTTTACTCCTTTTGTGTTTCCTGCCTTTATACTGTTACTTTTGGTCTCTCCATTCCACTCAAAGGGTCCCCTTTAATATTTCTTGCAGGGCTAGTAATCATGATGCTTTAGTTTTGTTTAGGAAACCCTTTATATTTCCTTCTATTCTGAATGATAGCCTTGCCAGATAGAGTATTCTTGACTGCAGATGTTACCCATTCAGCACTTTGAATATACCATGCCACTCTCTTCAGCTTGCCAAGTTTCTGTTGAAAAATCTCCAGCACCTTATATGGGTTTTCCACTGTAAGTTAATGACTTTTTTTGGTTTTCTGCTTTAAGACTTTTTTCTTTATCAGTATATTTGCAAATTTAATTACAATATATCTTGGTGTGGGCCTGATTTTTTTTATTTTGATGGGAGTCCTCTGTGCCTCCTGGAACTGAATGTCTGTTTCCTTCCCCAGATTAGGAAAGTTTTCAGTTATTATTTCATCAAATGAATTTTTGCCCCTTCATCTCTTTCTTCTGGGACCCCTATAATATGAATGTTATTCTGTTTGATGGAATCACTGAGTTGTCTAAGTCTATTCTTGTGTTGCGTAATTCTTTCTCTCTTTCTCTCTTTTGCTCTGCTTCCTTGCTTTTCATTACTTTGTCTTCTAGGTCATTAATTCATTCCTCTTTTTCTTCTAGCCTGCTGTTCGTTGCATCAAGTGTGTTTCTAGTCTTGTTTATTGCACTTTTCATCTCTGATTTTTTTTATAATTCTTTCATATCTGTGTTAGGGATCTTGCTGATTGATGTCTTTTATTCTTTTCTCAAAACCAGCACACATCCTTACAATTGTTGCTTTAAGTTCTCCATCAGTCATGTTATTTATATCTGTTTCACTTAGATCTCTGGCCTTAGCCTTATCTTGTTATTTCATCTGGGATAAATTCCTCCATCTTCACATTTTGTCTAAATATTTGCCTTCTTCTCTGTGTTAGAAAAGCCAGTTTTGTGAAAGAATGGAAGGAAGGAAGGAAGGTAGGAAGGAAGGAAAAGAGAAACGGTAGGAGGGAGAAAGAAAAGAAGAGACAAAGAGAAGAGAAGAGGAGAGGAGGGGAGAGGGGAGAGATTTGGAAGCTGCCTTTACATTTTTAGAATTTGAATTCTAACTCATCTCCAGTATTCAAAGATTCATTGCAAATACATCATCCTAACTGCTTTATCTTATCATCATGACAAATAAGAAAGACATCATTTCTCTTTTTTTAAAGATTTGATTTATTTATTTCACAGAGAGAGAGGAAGAGCACAAGCAGGGGTAGTGGTAGGCCGAGGGAGAGGGAGAAGCAGACTCCCCACAGAGCAGGGGGAGCCCAATGTGGAACTCGATCCCAGGACTCCAGAATAATGACCTGAGCTGAAGGCAGTTGCTAATCACCTGAGCCACCCAGGCACCCAAGGCTAAAATCATTTCTAAAATGGATTTCAGAAAAGAGGTAGAGAACTTTTAATGAAGAAAAACTCCTTAACATCTCTTTATTGACCTTAGTGAATCCAGTGAATCTATTCCCCAGTGAATCTATTCCCCAGGAGAGGGAATAGATTAAATCCAGAACTTACAAATGAAAAAGGTCTCCAAATAACAAAAGCCAATCCATTCGATTATTTACTCACTCAACAAGTACATAATGAGAACCAACAAGGCACTTTCACATAAGACACCAAAAGAAGAAAATATTGGGCAAGTAAGAAGTCTGGAAATGCAAATTGCTCCCTGCAAAGAGCCAGACCTGACTCATTTACTTTAACTATCACTCACTAAACTCTCTAATAGCCTTTGTAGTAAAGTATCAATCTGAGTGTTACCTTTACCAATAATCTTACATCACATGAAGATCCTGTCCAGCAACACATCCAAACTTGACAATATCAACATGATTTCAACCGACCCCTGGAGAAATATATACATCTACTGATTCTTAGAACTGAAGTATGATGGCTACCCACCTCCAAATTTGTTTTCACTAATTATAGAAAGACCACTATTAAAAAAAAAAACACACACACAGATTTCCCTCTAAAAACCCTTCCTTCTTTAGACAGCCTCGTTGCTCTGCCCTAACCACATGAAGAATTTCTTACATACACTATACATCAGAGAAGATGGACTAGGTCTAACCAACACTGGAGGTCTAAGAAAAACAACATAAGTACCTTAGAAAAATATACTTCTAAGTTTTAAAAAACAAAAGTTAAACTTTATCTGATTCTGAATATTCTCTGGAGTATATTTTTAATTAGTAAAAATCTTGTTTTGGAATATATCTGGATGTGCATCCAAATGAAGAGACTGTGATGAGAAAATTATGTTTCTAAATATTCACACTGATTTTTAGAAAAGACCTATACTTTGCAAAATAAGATATTTTATAACAGGCAGTCCACCACATAAATCTAGTAGATGCTTGGAACTCATTTCATTTAATGTCAGAGAAGCTCTTTCTCCAGTATATGGCATATACAGTATGCAATAATTTCATTTCATTTTTTTTCATTCAAAAATATAATCTAACTTTTGGGGCACCTGGGTGGCTCAGTGGGTTAAACCTCTGCCTTCAGCTCAGGTCATGATCTCAGGGTCCTGCGATCGAGCCCCACATCGGGCTCTCTGCTCAGCAGTGAACCTGCTTCCTCCCTCTCTCTCTGCCTGCCTCTCTGTCTGCTTCTGATATATGTCTGTCAAAATAATAAATTTAAAAAAAAATCTTAAAAAAATATATAATCTAACTTTTTGTAATGCTAAGTATTGTGCCTGTGGTTTGAGATAAAATAGTAAATAAAACAGACATGTGATTTGACTGCATAAAGCCTAAAGTAAATAAGGGATACTAACTACTATAATAGATTCAAAATATAAGGAGCAATGATGATTCCACAGAAGAGACTAAGGAAGACTGATATTAGTGTATGTCATGGGGCTCCCAGAAATACTCACATATTCCTAGGACCTGTGAGCATGTTACCTTACATGGCAAAAGGAACTTTGCTGATGTAAATAAGGCTAAAAGCCATGAGATGGCATGACTATCCTGGATAATCTGGGCAGGCCCTATCTAATCACATGAGTCCTAAAAAGTAGAAAACATTTCCTGGCTGGGGTTAGAGAAAGAGATGTGGGGACAGAAACAGAGTCAGAGAAATGTGACAATGCTGGGTATGAAGATGGAGAAAGAGGCTATGAGCCAAGGAATGTGGATGGCTTCTAGAATGTGGAAAAGGCAAAGAAATGGACTTCAGAAAAGAATGCAGCATTGCAGTACATTTGTATCTTTAGAATAAATACCCAGTAGTGCTTTCTGAGCAACTTTCTGAGCAACCTCCATGCTGTTTTCCAGAGTGGTTGCACCAGCTTGCATTCCCACCAACAATGTAGGAGGGTTCCCCTTTCTCTGCATCCTTGCCAGCATCTGTCATTTCCTGACTTGTTAATTTTAGCCATTCTGACTGGTGTAAGGTGGTATCTCGTTGTGGTTTTGATTTGTATTTCCCTGATGCCGAGTGATGTGGAGCACTTTCTCATGTGTCTGTTGGCCATCTGGATGTCTTCTTTGCAGAAATGTCTGAAGGGGCACACGCACCTGGATGTTTATAGCAGCAATGTCCACAATAGCCAAACTATGGAAAGAACCTAGATGTCCATCAACAGATGAATGGATAAAGAAGATGTGGTATATATACACAATGGAATACTATGCAACCATCAAAAGAAATGAAATCTTGCCATTTGCAACAACATGGATGGAACTAGAGGGTATTCTGCTTAGCAAAATAAGTCAATCAAAGAAAGACAATATCAAATGATCTCCCTGATATAAGGAAGTTGAGACGCAACGTGGGGGGCTTGGGAGTAGGAAAAGAATAAATGAAACAAGATGGGATCGGGAGGGAGACAAACCATAAAAGACTCTTATTCTCACAAAACAAACTGAGGGTTGCTGGGGGGAGGGGGGAGGGAAAGGGTGGTGGGGTTATGGACATTGGAGAAGGTATGTGCTATGGTGAGTGCTGTGAAGTGTGCAAACCTGGCGATTCACAGACCTGTACCCTGGGGCTAATAATACATTATATGTTAATTAAAAAATTAAATTTTTTTAAAAAAAGAACGCAGCATTGCTAACACTTCCTTTTTTTATCCCAGTGAGATTTGTGTTGACTATTGAGATATGGATATAAAATAATTATTCCTATATATATATGGAAAATATTTCCATAAATATATGGAAAATATTACAACAAAATGTATATAATCATTAGAGTGGTAAGTGGTGGTCTGTTTTATCTGTAATGGATCCATCAGGTTTCATTTCCTACTAATTTCTTACCAATGTCACAAGACACTAAACATAGAGGTTCAGTCAAAAAAAATGATCAAGACTTACTGATCTGTTTAAGAAAGTAATTTAGACTTAAACTGGTCATGTGGACTAAATCTGAGAAAACATAAACTATATTCATTTCCCACTGCTGAACTTCTCTGTACTCAAAAGGTTTACAAAATATGAAGCCTTGAAGTCACATTCATATAAAACATCCACAAGTGTTAATCTTGTCTTAAGTTTTCACAGTTATCTTTATTATGTCTCAATAATCGTCAACAGCCCAATTACAAAAGCTTAAAACTAATCTGAAAAGTAAACCAAGCCCACCAAATGAAACACTGCATTCCTTAAACTGGAAGTTGAAGACTGAAGTACATCAGCTATCCTAAAATCTTTGAGCAAATTCTGAGAAAGGTTTGAGTTCAGCTAATACCAGGAAAGTACATTCCCTTTCATTAAAGCTAATGAAAGGTATAAAGAAGCATCATTTGTGATATAAACCTGGAATAAAACCCGGGGATCTGTTCTGAAAATATACCCCACTGTTTTTCCAGATTGGTTCCTGCTATTTAATTCCAATATTCATTGTCTAGGTCAAGATACTAGTATAAGGCCTAAAATACTGTATTTTTATATGAAAAAGAGCTATTAAACTGCCTTTGCAGTGCTTTCTCATAATACTAAAAATTCATTTTTATTATTAATGAGTTGTACTTATAATATAATGTTAATATAATGTACATATACATGGATTTCTGATCATGTGGACTACCACTGCATAAATTTAGCTCCTCCTGCTCTGACCTATACACCAACATTAGGGCAGATCACCAGACATTACCCATACACTGTAATTCTTTAATTCCCTGAAAAAAAAAGCCTTCCTCAAGAAGTATTTCATATTATATCCTAAGAGAAAGGAATATACAAATATACTAAGATCACCCAAAGAACAGCTTTCTCACTTCTTCCTTTTCTATGTATCTGTTCTTATCATTAATCTTCCTCATGTTTTCTCCATGGTAATCATTTAATATAATAAATAAATACAAATTAGTTGCTTTAGACACATTGTCATTTTAATTTAAAAAACTGAAAAGAAGCAAGTACTAAACTCAATTTCCCTGTATCCAAATAATAACTATTGAGCTCCTGCTACCCGAAAGTCTCTGTTTAAAGAGCAAGGGAGATAATCCTCACTCTCTTAGAGCTCCTGTCCAGCAAAGAGCAAAGATGGCACATGAGTAAACACAGGAATTCCAACAGAGATGAGAGCTAAAAATGATGAAGTGCTATAATCGAGAGGTATTTCTGGGTGTTTATTCTCCTTTGCCCGAAGAGGAGAAGAGGAAACATGGGTGAAGGAGGAAAGAAGAAGAAAAAAAACCTCTATCAAGTATGAAGAGTATTGCAATCTAATCAATTAAATAACTGAAAAACATTTAAATTCCTAATTGAGTCTACGCTTGGAAAAAAAATAAGTTAAGATTTTATCTGGAATGATTTTAAAAAGCTACTTCCCTCTGATCTTAATTATCTGCATATTATAAATGAAAAAGTTTCTTTCCACTTCACTCTTCTAATACAGAACTTACCTTGTTTTAAAACCAACATACCTATCAGAATATTAGTAACATAAGTAAGTTTTGCTTACTTGACAAATGGGCCTTGAAACTGAATATGAGTAAATCCTTGTTAAGAAAAAGAGCAGTAAAACACAGAAAAATGCCCATGTACTTTTAGTGCCTCATGTAGCATATTTTATACCTGGAGTTGATATTTAAACACCTCTATTCTCTGTATGACAAAATTACTTTTCAGTAATAATCATTATTTTCCTGGCTTGTTCTTTAACTTTAAAGCAATTGACAAATCTTAAAAGAAAACAAATTTCAAAGTTAGTACTCAAATTCAATAAAATATTTCACAAATAAAAAAAGATTTCACATATGAAGTTCACATGCATAAAATTTGCATTTACTTAACACAAATATTACCCACGGAAGTTCATACTGTTTCATTGTCATACTTTTTAAATTTAAATAAAATTCCATATGATATAAAACAACAGAACTGAAGTGACTCTATTTCATAGTTCTTTGTCTTTACAATCACTGTGTCATCATTGTTTATTTTGAATCTGCTGTTTAAATGCATAAGGAATATAATGGTTATTAAAGTATAATCATAAGATGTGCAATTTGAATCATACATACATACTATTAAACATCACTTATAACCAAAGTAATTGTTTAGAACTTAGAAGAACAAAAGAATTTTGAGAAAAACATTTTATCAGTTAACATTTAGAACTGCTAGAGCATGGTGAAAATAAAAAGCAGACCAACTTTCAGTTAGTCTTACTATTATTTATAAATATCTAGATATTATGCAAGGTCTTAATGATTGCACCCCGGGCAGAATGCTCCCATCACTTTGCCTTTGGTATGAACAGTTTTTAACTCAAATAGTTTTAAACCCAAAGTTGAAGAGAACCATGAAATCGGTTATGTGATATGCATTTATGATGTACAGGACCAGCTTCAGGGGCATGTGACTGCACATAGATGCCCATACTCAGAAAGAAACCCTATGGTTGGCCTTTAATGCTCAGCTATCACAGTCTCAAAATTTTAAAGAAATTTATCTTTGAATTTGGTTCTATTAGTGAAGTCTGATGAAGCAATGAAGCATATGTCCTAGACTCACATTTAGCTCTGCCTTCCAGGCACAGGTCCTTATCTACCTGCTTCCCCACCCAACAATTGCTGCCACCTTCCACTTCTGGTGGTGGCCTTGGAACAAAGCAAAATGGGTCACAGTCATGGAGAAGAGCCACAGACACCTGAGAGGATCTGCATGTTCCCACAATTAGCCCTATGTACTAGAGAACCTAACACTAAATATCAAATAAAAATCACCTTTCTTGGGTCAAACAAGACTCTGAAAAAGGAAAAAAGAGTTTTTTCTCCTGCTTTTGAAGAATACTTGCATTTTCATTTGGCATCAACCTCCACAATTACATAGCCATTCTTGTACGTGTACAAGACTATGTACGTGGGTGACTGTTTTTATGTATCTCTTTGCTTTTGCATTTAAAGGAATAAAACAACTTTATCTATGTCTGATAAAGGGAATTTATCTATAATTTTATAATTAAAGATAAAATAAGCATATTTAATTGTACTTTACCTACAAATATGAAAATAATAATTTTAATAGTTTAAAGAATATGGGAGAAGGAAATCCAATACAATATTATCTTCTGAGTTTCTTATAAGTGATGAATTCCCTTAAAAACTCTTTAACTAAAAATATATTATGTGCTCTCTGGGTTCAGGCTTGCCTTATATAATTTTCTATTCCTTACACTTTGTCATAATTTTCCATAAAAAATTAAAAAAAAATACTGGAAATAAAAAAAATAAATCATGTGCTAAAAATGGAACTATTCTAGCTTCAGAAGCAGGACACGATGTTACTAACATGTTCTTCTTGTTAACAAAATCTGCCTTACAACTTTGATTTCTTGACAGGCAAGAGATTTTTGGTCAGGAGCCAAAGTCATCAAATATTAAGAGTATGGAGATACATCAAATGTGAAGAAGGAGCCTTAAAATTCATTAACTAATTTTAGCACATTTAAATTATTCACATAAATTACTTATACTGAACAATCCTAAATCTTCAACTTCATGCCCAAAAAGTCATATGATTTGTAACTAATAATTTTCAAAATGTACCTCCATAATTCTTTAATTATTCCATTTGTAAGGAAGATGAACAAAATAGTTTATAAAAATATATTATTATATATTAATTATATACATATTATAAATCCTTCATTTTGTTTAGCTCTATTATTTAAGAATTCTTTATGATCAATATATGCTTGATCAATGTCATCAAGGCTTTCTTCTTCATTTTGAAAACAGCAGCAAGATTTGAATGTAAGAATTGGCATAGATACTCTATAGATGGATGTAAATATGTACATATGAAATTAATATGTCATATATGAAGATTTATGAAATGAAACCATGAGCACCTTAAACAAATATTTTTACATGTGTCTAAACTTAGGTAGCATTTTTCATATTCCTAAGAGATAGCTAAAACTGCAAAAAAATTATGACATTATGTCACGTGTGAAAAGGTTAGGAGCTATAGTTACAAACTATATGAGTTCTTTACACCTTCAAAAGTAACCTCTGATCCCTTCAACATTGACTTTATCTAATACTATCTAAATTCTGATTTTCTTATTCACCAACGAAATCCTGAACAACCTGCCCTTTTCTTCATCTTCCTTTATCCTTTAAATTGATGTCCAACTCCAATTTCTTTTCTCCAATTTTGACTCCCTTCTTCAACTAATATTTAGATACTGCCTCAAACAAAACAATTATATATTGTTGGATCTCATCCCTAGAAATTCCTATATTAATGCTGTACTTTGTGAGTAGAAGCCACTCAAAAAGCCAGCCTATGTAAAATCATGTGTTCATTTGCAATTTATCACATTTGTACACAGAAAGACCCTCAGCATATAACCAGTGAATGGAGTTGGGGGAAAACAAGTTACCTACATTGTTCATGTACTCCGAAAGCAGGTCCTGGAGAGCCTGGCGAATGGCATTGCATTCTGCAATAATCCGTTCCCGATGGAAATCTCTTGTGCATGAAGAGTCAGCCAATAGTGCAGCCCCACTGATAATGGCTTCAAGACGTTTCTCTAGAGATGGTCTAATTTCTTCCTCAGTCACTGTGAGTGGATCCAAGACAATTAAATTCTAAAGGAAGAATACATTTCAATAATTAGAACTCCATTACATTCTGCTTTTAGGAAAAATAAATATTATTTCATTTTCACATTTAGAATTCAGAAGTGATTAAAAAAAGAGAATTCATTTCCATGGATTATCCTATATAGGAATTATTATTCAAATGAGAGATAAAAATTGTGCAATTATGAGCATCAAGTCTAGTGTCAAACAAACCAGTACCCAAATCTTGCCTTTCCCAATCATAGATAGTGTGAGCTCAATCAAATATCTTACACACTATGAACCTCACCTTCCTGATCTGTAAAATTGGAATATTAAAATGTTGCTTGTCCCATAAAACTGTTGTAAGAATTATGCGAACGCTTAATAGAGTCCATGGCACATATCAACTATAATTTATAATAGTCACCTTAATATAGTACTTCATTGTTTATATAATATTTTCACATATATCATTTCATCTTAACAACATTTAAAAGAGCTGGGCAGTAAAGATATTAAATACACATTTCAGCTGGTGATGAGTCAAGCTGAGGCTCTCTTGCCCAAGGTCACTGAGCAAATAAACAGTGATTTCAGTATCCAGGTTGTAAATACCTAATTCACTATTATTTTCATTATGCCTCATTGTAAATCATACATTCTAATTAAGCTCAACACTAACTTATCAAAGAGAATTCTGAATTTTTTATTTAGAAAGTAAAATTCTATCTTCCATTTGATCTATTATAACTGCCAGCTATTTCCTACTATTTGGAACCTGACATGGTATTTTTAATGTTTCCATCAGATATAAGTCCTCAGGCAATAGAAGTCAAGACAATCAGTAGCCTATGATGAAAAGATGGAGGTTATGTGGCTCCAAGGGTTCTTTTATTAAAATATATTAAGAGAGGAAGCCTTTCCAAGATTTAAGCATAATGTGATAATTGGGGAAAAAAATAAGTATCAAATAAAAGCTCTCTGAAGAACTCTTAGCATAAAATAAAATCATATAATAATTTTCAAAATGTAAGTGCATATGTGAGCATATATATACAAACAAAAATACACAGAGTGATATGTAAACACACATACACAGAGGCATATGTATATTGTGTGTATGTATATATCTTACACTGATCATTGTCCTATTATATTATGATAAATCTTTGGGGATGAAAAGTAGGATAAAAATTTTTTTTTAAGATTTTATTTATTTATTTGTCAGAGAGAGAGAGAGAGAGAGCAAGCACAGGCAGACAGAGTGGCAGGCAGAGGCAGAGGGAGAAGCAGGCTCCCTGGTGAGCAAGGAGCCCGATGTGGGACTCGATCCCAGGATGCTGGGATCATGACCTGAGCCGAAGGCAGACGCTTAACCAACTGAGCCACCCAGGCGTCCAAAAGTAGGATAAAATTTTTAAAACTAAAATTCTTTGTCAAGCTAGGAAAAGAAAATCATTACAGAAAGAAAAAAACATTTCTAAACATTTAGAAAAAAAGAAAAATTAGTCCTGTGTAATGTTCACATATAATATAAAATACAACTAGATCTTTTATAAAATTAAATGTCCTAAAATTTTTCAGCAAAATTCTTTCTTTCATTATTCTATTTCCTTCCTATTTTTCTCCTGTGCTACTTAGTCTCTCCATTTTTCTCTTTTAGATGGACAAAAAATGAAAAAAATAGAAAGGAAATTATTTTTACAAATACCAAATTCAACATTTTCTTTATCCAGTGCATAATCTTCTTGACTAGATAATAACTCTACCATAAGCTTGGCCATCCATCAAGGAGTCACTTACATATAAATCTACCTCCTTGTTTCATTCCCCATTTTACCATGTCTTTCTTTGGCTCACTAATGTCATACAAACATTCTATTCCAGTGTTTCATAACAATTATTAAATCAATTAAAACCTTTTTGAAAATGTCCCTCCAATGTAATATTATCATTGAAAAGAGACTGAGGGCAACAGAATTACTTGCTCAAATGCCATTAAAAAGATGTCTTAGGAGCAGTTAGCATGTCTCCTGCTTATAATGACAGGTAAATCTGATTAAATTTCAAATGTTTACCTATAAGTACTGTTAGTAGAAGAAATGTAATTTTAGATGTTCTGACTATGATTTCATGACAGAAAATAGTCTTTCTTATAGGGTTAAGCTCACTCTAGTTCCTGCCCTACAGGACAATTCCTTGAACTATCTTACCTTGGATTTTTATTTCCTTGACCTTTAAAACCAAATTCTGTGATCTTATCTAAACTTGAACCAATGCCTGTGCTCTGACATCTGATACCCACATGCAGGACTCTTCATTCTGCCTAAAACTACTGTCCTCCTATTTACATCCTACAAAAATTTTCACTAACTCTGTCATTAAATCGATAAAAAAGATAAGGGTTTTTTACATAACTTGAATGTTGTATAAACTAGAATGGATATTTGAGACCTATGAAGTAGAAAATTGTCTCTCCTAAACAAGGCTCCCTACCATACATCTCTATAGAAACTGATTTAACTGATTTAACAATGATCCACAAACTAGAATGCCTCAGTGTACAGCTGAGTGGTTCTGGCACCCCAGTGGAGCAAAGAACCAAAAAACAGAAGCATTGAAAAGGATTAAAAACAAACAAAAACAAAACGAACAAACAAAAACCCACTACTTTCACTTTACTCATGTCAGGGTAAGACAGCACAGGGCCTACAGATACTGCCCTCACTTGTAATCTATCGCACTGGAAAAAATGAGAGCAAAGTGAGCCCTAAGCTTCCCCAGCCTTCTGAAGAGGGTGTCTAAGAGACCCATATCCATCTTTCCATACCCAGAATATTGAAAGAACTGGGAAAACTGAATAATCTGGGAACTGGTAAGAGCAGAGAAAAAAGACAAGAGCTCAGAGCAACTCATGCATGGATTTCAACAAGTGGCAGATCCTATTAACTGGAGTGTGGATTCTAGTAAGAATTCTGCCCACAAACCCACTGGGACCTCCACCTATAGATCCCACAACTAGCCAACATGTACCCCCAGCATTCCATGCAACCCCTCCCTCCAGTAGCCAATACCCTATGCTCTCCTGCAGACAAGGCATGGGAACTCCCACAGAAAGCACACAAATACCAGCATCCAGCTGGATCTGTTGGATTAGGAAGAGATGCATAACCCTGAACACCTCAGGGCAATGACCTTGGGAAGATAAACAGGAGGATGTCAGCACCTGGCCTGGCTTTGCAGGATCAAGCTAAGGCACACAGTCTAAGACATCTCTCACCAAGGAATAATAAAAAAATAAAGCAAGTTCCCACATAGAAAGAGTCTGAGAGACCCCATTATCTCTAGCCTGGCTGACTGGTGAAGATCTTTCTCTCTTAAAGCCAGTCAGTAAAGAGGAAGTGATTGCTTCAAATGTGAAGACAGGGGCGCCTGGGTGGCTCAGTGGGTTAAAGCCTCTGCCTTCGGCTCAGGTCATGATCCCAGGGTCCTGGGATTGAGCTCCACATCAGGCTGTCTGCTCAGCAGGGAGCCTGCTTCCTCCTCTCTCTCTGCCTGCTTCTCTGCCTACTTGTGAACTCTGTCTGCCAAATAAATAAATAAAATCTTTAAAAAAAATTTTTTTTAAATGTGAAGACAGCATGCAAGGTTTCAAGCAACATGAAGAACCGAAGAACCAAAGAAATATGATCTCACCAAAAGAACAAAATCAAGGTCCAGTAGCTAATCCTAAAGAAATGGTGATTTACTAATTGCCTGAAAAATAATCCAAAATAATCATCTTTAAAAGCTTACCAGGAGAGAACACAAATAGACAATTCAATGAAGTCAGGAAAACAATACATGAACAAAATGGTAAGTTTAACAAAGAGAGAAATTATAAAAAATAACCTAACAGAAGTTGTAAATCCACTAAAGGGATCAAGAACAGAGTTGAGTATGCAAAAGAAAGGATCAATGAACTTAAGGACAAATCCTTTGAAATTACCTAGTCAGAGGAACAAAAAGAAAAAATTATTAAAATGAGTTAAGAAAGCTTAGAGCTCTTTGGAACAGCATCCCCAAAAAATCAATATACACATCATGGGAATCCCAGAAGGAAAAGAAAAAGAGAAAGTTTCCGAAATCTTATTTAAAAATATAATGACCAAAAAAAATTTCACAAACTGGGCAAGGAAATAAACACCCAGTTCCATAAAGCACAAAGAATCCCAAACAGGTTAGACATAAAAAGATCTTCACTGAGATACATTATAATCAAATTGTCAAAAGCCAAAGACAAAAAAGAATATTGAAAGCAGCAAGAGAAAATCAACTTATCTAATACAAGGTAGCCCCTATAAAATTATCATCACACTTCTCAGTAGAAATCTTGATGGTCAGGAGAAAGTGAAATGATATATTCAAAAGACTGTAAGAAAAAGGTGACAACCAAGAATACCATAACATACCATAAAGATGTTCTTCAGAAGAAGAGATAAAGACATTTCCAAAGAAAAGCTGAGGTACATCACCACAAGGCCCACATTACAAGAGATGCTAACGAGAGTTCAAATTGAAACAAAGGATACTAATTAGCAACATGAAAACAAATGAAAGTGTAAAACTCACTAGTAAAGACAAATATATCAGGAAGCCTGGGTGGCTTAGTTGTTAAGCATCTGCCTTTGGCTCAGGTCATGATTCCAGGGTCCTGGGATCAAGCCTCACATTGGACTCCTGATCAGTGGGAAGCCTGCTTCTTCCTCTCCCACATCCCCTGCTTGTTTGTGTTCCCTCTCTCACTGTCACTCTCTCTCTTTCTGTCAAATAAATAAATAAAATATTTTTAAAAAAACAAATATATCAATTCAGAATACTCTAACATTGTAATGATGGTGGATAAATCACTTACAACTATAGTATAACAGTTAAAAAATATTAAAAATAACTAAAGCTACAAAACTTTACTAAAGAACACAACATAAAAAAGATGTAAGTTGTAACAAGAATAAAAAAAAAATGCGAGGAGGGATAAAAGCACATGATTTTGGGAGAGCCTGGATAGCTCAGTTGGTTAAGCATCTGACTCTTGACTTTAGCCCAAGTCATGATCTCAGAATCGTGGGATTGAGCCTACATCAGGCTCTGCGCTCAAGAGGGAGTCTACTTGAGATTATCTCCCTCTGGCCCTCCCCCCATACTCTCTCTCTCCAATAAATAAATAAATCTTTTTCTAAAAGTATACGATTTTTATATGCAACCAAAGTTAAGTTGTTATCAGGTTAAAATAAACTTTTATTACTATAAAATGTTATTTAAGCCTAATGGCAACCAAAAAATTATGCTGGGGTGCCTGGGTTGCTCAATCAGTTAGGTATCCAACTTTTGATTTCAGGTTAGGATATGATCACAGGGTCATAGGATCGAGGAATGTGACAGCCTCCAGGTTCAGCAGAGAGTCTGCTTGAGGATTTTCTTCCTCTCTTCCTCTGCTCCTCCCCTTGCTCATGCCCTCCCTCTTTCTTTCTCAAATAAATAAATAAATAAATCTTTTAAAAAAATAATAATCCTTTAGTGGATACACAAAAGATAAAGATACAGGAATTAAAGCATACTACTACAAAAAAATCATCAAATTACAAAGGAAGATAAGAAGAAAGGAAGAATGAAACAAAGGAACTGCAAAATAGAAAAAAAATGGCAATAGGAAGTCCTTAGCTATCAATAATTACTTTAAATGTAAGTGAATTAAACTCTCCAATCAAAAGACACATAGTGGCTAAATAGATATTTAAAAAAAGAAAAACTCTACATGCTGCCTAAAAGGGGCTTATATTAGCTTTAAGGTGACAGATAGGCTGAAAGTGAAATTCTATGAAAAGATATTACATGAAAATGGTAATCAAAAGAGAGTAGATATGGCTACATCAGACAAAATAGTTTTTACATCAAAAACTATAGAATGCTATAGTTTTTAGTATAGAATACTATACTAAAGAAGAATACTATATAATAATAAAGGGGTCAAGTAATTGAGAGGATATGACAATTATAAATATACATACATTCAACATCAGAGCACTTAAATATATAAAGCAATTATTAATAGATGTGAAGGGAGAAATAGACAACAATAAAATAATGGTATGGGACATCAATATCCCACTTTTAGCAATGGACAGATCAACCAGACAGAAAATCAAAAGAAAAATTGGACTTAAACTACATGGTAGGTCAGGTGAACCGAGAGACATACAAAACATTCCGGCCAATAACATCAGAACATACATTCTTTTCAAGGACACATGGAACATTCTCTAGGACAGATCATATATTAACCCATAAAACTAGTCTTAACAAATTTAACACTTAAATTTAAAAATTTATCTTTTCAACCCATATGATATGTGATATGAAATCAGAAATAGGAAATTGGAAAATTCACAAATAATTGAAATTAACACCCTTCTATACAACCAAGGCATCAAGGAAATTCAAGAGGAAAAAAATCATAAAACCAATAAAATTGGAAACATAACATACCAAAACTTATGAGATGTAGCAAAAGCAGTTTTAAGAGGAAAGTTAATAGTGATAAAAGGCTATATTAATTTTTTTCTTTTAAAAGGAGAAGATCTCAAACAACTTAACTTTATATTTCAAGAAACTGGAAGAATACACTAAGTCCAAAGTTTGCATAGGGAAGAAAAAATAAAAATGAGAAGAGAAACAAATGAAATGAAAGAGAGAGAGAGAGAGAGAGAGAGAAAGATGAGAAAGAGAGAGAGAGAATCAACAAGACAAAGATTGGTTTCATAAAAAGATAAAATTGGGGTGCCTGGCTGGCTCAGTTGTTGCGTGTCTGCTTTCAGCTCAGGTCATGATTACAGGGTTGTGGAATTGAGCCCCACATCAGGCTCCCTGCTCAGCGGGAAGCCTGCTTCTCCCTCTCACGAGGCTCTCCCAGCTTGTATTCCCTCTCTTGCTGTCTCTCTCCTCTGTAAAATAAATAAATAAAATCTTTTTTTCAATTGACAAACTTTTAGCTGGATTAACTTTTTAAAAGTCCCAAATAATTACTTTTAAAACTGGAGACATTACAACTTATACCACAGAAATTATAAAGGATCATAAGAGACTATTATAAACAATTACACATCAGCAAATTGGATAATCTAGAAGAAATGAGTAAGTTACTAGAAACATAAAAGCTACCAAGAATAAATCATGAAGAAATAGAAAATCTGAATAGATCCAGACTAATCAATAACTAAAAATCACCCAACAAAGAAAAGCACAAGATCAGATGTTTTTCTAGTGAATTCTACCAAACACTTTTTTAACCAAACATTTAAAGAAAAAAATAAAATAATACCAATCCTTCTCAAACTTTTCCAAAAAATTTTAAGAGGAGGTAATATTCCCACACTCATTTTGAAGCCAGCATCACCTTGATATCAAAGCCAGAGAAGAATACTACAAGGAAAGAAGAAGCCAATATCCCTGATGAATAGAGATGCAGAAATCCTCAACGAAATCCTATCAAACTGAATCAAGAGAACATTTAAAAGATCATACACCATTACCAAGTGGGATTTATCATGGATGCAAGGTAGGTACAACATGGGCAAATCAATAAGTGTGATATGTCACATTACCAAAAGAAAGATTAAAAATCATATGATCCTCTAAATAGACACAGAAAAAGCATCTGACACAATTCAACAGTCCTTATGATAAAAACTGTCAAAAAATAGTTATAGAAAAATTGTACATCATCACAATAAAGACCATATATGACCAGTCCACTGTTATCAGATTAAATAAAAAAGCTGAAAGCTTTTTCTCTAAGACAGGAAACAAGACAAGCATGACCACACTTTCCACTTTTATTCAGCATAATACTGGAAGTTTTAGCTACTTAGCTTAGTAATTGGATAAGAAAAAAAAGAGGCATCCAAATTGGAAGGAAGAAGTAAAATAGTTTCCATTCACAGATGACATGATCCTATACACAAAAACCTCTAGGGGTGCCTGGGTTGCTCAGTCAATTAAACGGCTGATTTTGGCTCAGATCATGATTTCAGGGTCCTGGGATGGAGCCCCACATCAGGCTCCCACTCTTTAAGAAGCCTGGTTCTCCCTCTCCCTCTACCTGCTGCTCCCCCTACTTGAGCTTTGTCAAATAAATAAAATCTTAAAAAAAAAAAACCCTCTTAAGATACCACCAAGAATTATTACAACAAAAACAAATTCACTAAAGTTATAGGATAAAAAAATCAACATACAGAAATCAGTTGCATTTCTATGCACTAAAAATGAACAATTAAATATTACAGGGGCACCTGGGTGGCTCAGTGGGTTAAAGCCTCTGCCTTCGGCTCAGGTCATGATCTCAGGTTCCTGGGATCCAGCCCCGCATCGGGCTCTCTGCTCCGCAGGGAGCCTGCTTCCTCCTCTCTCTCTCTGCCTGCCTCTCTGCCTACTTGTGATCTCTGTCAAATAAATAAATAAAATCTTTTAAAAAAAATAAAAAAAAATAAAAATTGCAGAAAACAATCTCATTTGATAAAGCACCCAAAACAACAAAATACTTAAGAATAATTTAGTAAAGGAGATGATAGATCTGTATTCTGGCATTATAAAGCATTAATAAAGAAATTGAAGAATAATAAATAAGCAAATAAATGAAAGAATATCTTATGTTCACAGACTGAAGATTAATATTGCTAAAATGTCCAGATACAACTCACATGATTTACCAAGTCAATGCAATCCCAATTAAAATTCCAATGGCATTTTTCACAGAAAGAAAAAACAATCCCACAATTCTTTTATAGAACCTTTTATAGAATTCTTTTATTGAACCACAGAAGACTCCCAATAGTCAAAAGTCTTGAGCAAGAAGGACAAAACTGGAAACAATCAACAAAATGAAAAGCAACCTACAGGATGGGAGAAAATATGTGCAAATTGTATGAATGTGATAATGGGTTGATATCCAAATTATATAAAGAACTCATGCAACTCAATAGCAAAAACTTTAAAAAACAAACAAAACTCTTCAATTAAAAATGGACAAAGGACTGAATAGATATTTCTTAAAAGAAAACACAAATGACATTAGGTATATGTAAAAGTACTCAACATCATCAATTATAGGGAAATGTAAATCAAAACCACAAAGATATTACTTCACACCTTTTAGAATGGCCATTATTAAAACATAAATACATAAAATTACACATATATGGCAAATGTTGGTGAGGATGTGGAGAAAAGGGAATCCTTGTGTATTGTAGGTGGGGATGTAAACTGATACAGCCATTATGGAACACAGTATGGAATTCCCTCAGAAAATGAAAAATAAAACTACCATATGAACCAGCAACCCCTCTCTGTGTATTTACCTACAGGAATTGAAACTAGCACCTCAGATACCTACAATCCCATGTTCATCACAGCATTATTCAGTCAAGAATATGGACTATATGTCCATCAGTAGAGAATCGATAAAGAAAATGTACAATATATGTACAATAAAATATTATTTAGCCTTGTAAGAAAAAAAAAAATCCTGCCATTTGTAACAACATGGGGTATGGGACAATATGCTAAATGAAATGAACCAGATACAGAAAAACATTTTATTCTCTCACTTAGACTCTAAAATAGTCAAACTGATAGAGGCAAAGAGTAAAATAATGGTTTTCAGAGACTGGTGGGAGAGGAAAAAGGGAAGTTGATGGTCAAAAGGTAAAAATTTTCAGTTTTGCAAGATAAACTCTGCATTAACAAAATTATATTGTATACTTAAATCTTGCTAAAAGGATAGATCTTACATTAAGTGTTCTCAGAACAAAATAATAAGGATGATGATGATGATGTTGGTGAAAAAGAAGAAGGTTGGTGGAAACTGGGTGGTGATGAATATGTTTATGGTTTGATAGTGGTGACTGTTTCCCAAGTGTACACTTATCACCAAAATAATCTGATTGTATATATTAAATATGTTCTACTTTTTACATGTCAATCATACCTCAATAAAGTGATTTATTTTAAAAAGCTCATCTTTTAATTTAAAAAAAGAGTTATCTGCCCTGAAAACTATAGCAGTGTGTTGAAATACTCTTTCAGTATGTTTCTGTGGCATTAGTTCTATGAAAGACGCTCACTCTATTGAACACAGAAAATATTTTCCCTTTCTTCTAGGGTTTACTCAATATATGCTTACCTTTCAAACACACTGCTGACAAATATATATAGATACATATATATATTTTTATATATATGTGTATATGTATATATTTATATATGTACATATGTGTATATATATCTCATATATACACATATATGTATGCATGTGTGCATATATTTTATATATACACACACACATTTGTATACATATATGGGTGTATATAATATATTTTATATATTTAAATATTTTATATTTTGCATATATATATATATGTATATATACACATATACATATTTTTTTTTAAGCGATCTAACCTCATTGTCTTCTAGGGGATTGCTTCTATTTAGGAAGTGGTATAGCTTGAAGATTATGAAACCAGGTATAACCCATGGGAGCAGTTAGCCTGGGTCTGAATCCTGGCTCATTAGCTATGAGTAAATTTATTGATGTTTTTATCAGCCTTCATATTCTCATTTCTTTCAGCTTATCTTGTAAGTTCTTTGGTTAGGGAATTTGATTTCTCATTTTTCTTCATACTACTCAGATTGAAGAATCTAATTGTACAAGATCACTTGGCTAGTAAGTAGCAGAAGCAAAATTCTGTCCAGTCTATGTAATCCTGCATTCATTCTTTCATTCAATCATTACCAACCTCCTTGTGAGCTATTATCATTAATTTATAAATGTTAAAACTGAAGATAAGCAAGATTATGTAGTTTATCTAATAATAATCTTGAAGGAGAAAATTTAGGCTACTACTCTAACTTATAAAACTTCCAATCCACATACTTTCCTACTACTCTGGGGAAGCTAAGATTCGACCACATGGTATACAACTCCACTCACTTATCTCTCAGTACACTTTTTAATCCATTTTTCTTCTCATCTGTGTTTAGGTTAATCTTTCTCCCTCTCTCTCTCCCTCTCTTCTCCTCTCTTGTTCTCCCCCTTTCTCCTCTTCATCTCCTTTTCAAGACCTTCTTTCTGTGCTCTGATTTCAAGCTTCAAGTTATCTTTGAATAACTTCAAAGATAAATAAGATAACTTCAAGTTATCTTCAATTATTCCTTCCTTACATTTTCAGTCCTTCTTCTCAGCCAACTATGATGCTAGGCATTATGCTAGGGATTGGTAATGAAATAGAGAGCATCCCTGCCCTCCTCAAAGGGCTCATGGCCTAGAGGAACTGACAAATATTAACTAAATAATTACATAAACATTTAACAACAATGAGGATGTGTGATATAAATAAAAATAATTGAAAGTTAAGAATAGGTTGATCAGGAGGCTGGGGTGAAGATGGCAGAGGAGTAGCAGACTGAAATGACATCAGGTCCCAGGAGTTCAGCTAGATAGTTATCAAACCATTCCAAACACCTACAAACTCAATAGCAGATAGAAGAGAAGAAGAGCAGCAATTCTAGGAACACAAAATCGACCACTTTCTGAAAGGTAATTCACTTCTAAAAGAAGTGAATCTGAAGCAAGAGGAAGATAGGTTGCAGGGAGAGGGGCTGGCTCCCAGCAAGTGGTGGAGCAGCAGAACACAAAGAACTTTTAGAAGTCTGCTCCACTGGGGGACATCACTCCAGAGGCTAAGTGGGGGAGGAGCCCTCATGGAGACATTGTGGTCTCAGGTCCCATGGGGTCACAGAGCTGTCTGAGTGTGGCAGAGCTCCCAGGTATTAGAGCGGGGAAGCCAGCTACAGAGACAGAGCCAAGGAGTGAGCTTTCAGATCACTGTTACCTTAAACCATGATCCAAGGCACAGTCGGGGCATTGTGCTTTGAGCAGAGACCCCACAGGTGGCAGATCCAGAGAGACACCCCCTCCTTCCTCCTCCACAAGGAGTGGCACAGGAATGTGTGACAGGAATGTGGTGGGTTTGGAGACTCCAAAGGGGCCATACACCAGAGATAGAAATGCTCGGTCTCAGACCGGATGAGCACGGAGCATGGCTGGAGACCAGGGAGACAGGAGGGACTGACTGCTTTTCTCTAATGGTGCACCGAGGGGTAGGGCCCCAAGCTTTCATCTCCTCCAGGCCAGAGATTGGGAGGCCGCCATTTTCATTCCCATCCTCCAGAGCTCTACAGAAAGCATTCAGGGAACAAAAGCTCCAAGACTGAACCAGAGCAGATTACTTAGCCTAGCCCCTGGCAAGGGTAGTGCGATTCTGCCTCAGATAAAGACATATGACACTCACTGCAACAGACCCCTCCCCCAGAAGATGAGCAAGAACATCCAGCAAAGACCAAGCCTACCCATCAAGAACAGCAGAACTCCAGAGCTAGGGGAAAGCAATGCATAGAATTCATGGCTTTTTCTCCATGATCCTCTGGTCATGCAAAGGTAAATTATTCTTAATTTTATTTTTTTCTTATTCAATTTTTTTTTATCTTTTCCTCCTTCCTCTTTTAACATTTTTAAGTAGTTTATCTTAACAACACCTTTCTTAAAAAAAAAATTCCTTTTAAACCTTCATTGTTAGAGTCATATTTTATCCGTTCATTGTATTTAACTTTATCTTTTGTATACATCTAGGGTTTTTTTTTTTTCTTTAAAATTTTGGAATACAATTTCTTCTAATAGATCAAAATATATCCAAAATCTAGCACATGGGTTTGTTCTAGTCTCCAGCCTGAGCACATTCTCTCCTTTTCTTATTCTTTTCTATTTCTAACCAACTAATCTTAAAATTCCTTTTTTAGAATTTTTTTTAAATTTTCATCTTTAGAGTCATATTCCATTCATTCATCATGTTTACCCTTATTCTTGTATAAGGGTACAAAAACTTGTATAAGTTTTTCTTTCTTTAAAATTTTGGGAGGTAGTTTCTTCTAAGAGACCAGATATACCCAAAATCAAGTAGGTGGCTCTGTTCTACTCACCAGTCTAATATATATATTTATATATATTTTTTTAAATTTCTTTTTCCCCCTTTTTTCTCCCCCCCAGATTTGGGTCTCTTCTGATTTGGTTAGCATACATTTTTGGTGGGTCTTTGCCACTCTTTAAGTATTTTAGTCTCTCATTCATATATTCTTATCTGGATAAAATGACAAGGTGGAAAAATTCACCACAAAAAAAAAAAAAATAGAACAAGAGGTAGTACCAATGGCTAGGGACATAATCAATACAGACATTGGTAATATGTCAGAAATACAGTTCAGAATGATAATTCTCAAGGTGCTAGCAGGGCTCAAAAAAGGCATGGAAGATATTAGAGAAAGCCTGTCTGGAGAAATAAAAGCTCTTCTGGAGAAATAACTAACACCTAACCAAGCTGAAATCAAAAAAGCTGTTAATGAGGTGCAATCAAAAATGGAACCTCTTACTGCTAGGATAAATGAAACAGAAGAGAGAATTAGTGATATAGAAGACCAAATGATGGAGAATAAAGATGCTGAGCAAAAGAGAGACAAACAACTACTGGACCACGAGGGGAAATTTGAGAGATAAGTGATACCATGAGATGAAACAATATTGGAATAATTGGTACCCCAGAAGAAGAAAGAGAGAGGGGGGCAGAAGGTATATTGGAGCAAATTATAATAGAAAATTTCCCTAATATGGCAAAGGGAACAAGCATCAAAATCCAGGAGGCACAAAGAACCCCCCTCAAAATCAATAAAAATAGGTCCACACCCCATCATCTAATAGTAAATCTTACAAGTCTTAGTGACAAAAAGAAAATCCTGAAAGCACCTTGAGACAAGAAGACTGTAACATACACTGGAAGAAATATAAGATTGGCAGCAGACCGATCCACAAAGACATGGCATGCCAGAAAGGACTGACATGATATATTCAGAGCACTAAATGAGAAAAATATGCAGCCAAGAATACTATATCCACTAGGATGTCACTGAAAATAGAAGGAGAGATAAAAAGCTTCGAGGACAAACAAAAACTAAAAGAATTTGCAAGCACCAAACCACCTGCACAGGAAATATTGAAAGGGGTCCTCTAAGCAAAGGGAGAACCTAAAAGTATTAGACCAGAAAGGAACAGAGACAATATACAGTAACAGTCACCTTACAGGCAAATGACACTAAATTCATATCTATCAATAGTTACCCTGAATGTAAATGAGCCAAATGCCCCAAACAAAAGGCACAGGGTACCAGAATGAATAAAAAAACAAGAACCATCAATATGCTGTCTATAAGAAACCCATTTTCTTCCCAAAGACACCGCCAGATTTAAAGTGAGGGGGTGGAAAAAAAATTTACCACACTAATGGACATCAAAAGAAAGCTGGGGTGGCAATCCTTATATCAGATCAATTAGATTTTAAGCCAAAGACTATAAGAGATGAGGAAGGATACTATATCATACTTAAAGGTTCTGTCCAACAAGAACTTCTAACAATTTTAAATACCTATGCCCCTAACATGGTAGCAGTCAACTGTATAAACCAATTAATAAGAAAATCAAAGAAACACATCATCAATAATACAGTAATAGTCAGGGACATTAACAACCCCTAACTGAAATGGACAGATCATCCAAGCAAAAAAACAATAAGGAAATAAAGTCCTTCAATGACATACTACATCAGACAGCCATTACAGATATATTCAGAGCAAAACAATAGAATACACATTCTTCTCTAGTACACATGGAACATTCTCCAGAATAGATCACATCCTGGGTCACAAATCAGGTCTCATCCGGTACCAAAAGACTGGGATCATTCCCTGCATATTTTCAGACCACAATGCTCTGAAGCTAGAACTCAATCACAAGAGGAAGGCTGCAACAAACTCAAATACATGGAGGCTAAAGTGCATGCTACTAAAGAATGAATGGGTCAACCAGGAAATTAAAGAAGAATTGAAGAAATTCATGGAAACAAATGAAAATGAAAACATAACAGTTCAAAATCTGTGGGACACAGCTAAGGCAGTGCTGAGAGGAAACTATATAGTGATACAAGCCTTTCTCAAGAAACAAGAAAGGTCTCATACAACCTAACCCTACACCTGAAGGAACTGGAGAAAGAACAGCAAAGAAAGCCTAAACCCAGCAGGAGAAGAGAAATAATAAAAATCAAAGCAGAAATCAATGAAACAGAAACCAAAAGAACAGTAGAACAAATCAATGGAACTAGGAGCTGTTTCTTTGAAAGAATTAATATTGATAAACCCCTGGCCAGAATTATCAAAAAGAAAACAGAAAGGACCCAAATAAATAAAATCACGAATGACAGAGGAGAGATCACAAGCAACACCAGAGAAATACAGTTATAAGAACATATTATGAGCAACTATACGCCAGCAAATTTGACAATCTGGAAGATATGGATGCATTCCTAGAGACATATAAACTACCAAAACTAAACCAGGAAGAAATAGAAAATCTGAACAGACCCATAGCCAGTAAGGAGATTGAAGTAATCAAAATCTCCCAACAAACAACAGCCCAGGGCCAGACGGCTTTCCAGGGGAATTCTACCAAACATTTAAAGAAGAACTAATACCTATTCTCCTGAAACTGTTCCAAAAATTAGAAATGGAAGGAAAACTTCCAAACTCATTCACTGAGGCCAGCATTACCTTGATTACAAAACCAGACAAAGACCCCATCAAAAAAGAGAATTACAGACCAATATCCTTGATGCACAAGGATGCAAAAATTCTTAGCAAAATACTACCAACAGGATCCAACAGTACATTAAAAGGATTATTCACCACGATCAACTGGCATTTATTCCTGGGCTGCAAGGTTGGTTCAACATCTGCAAATCAATCAATGTAATACAATACGTTAATAAAAGAAAGAACAAGAACCATATGATAATCTCAATAGATGCTAAAAAAGCATTTGACAAAGTACAGCATCCTTTCTTGATCAAAACTCTTCAAAGTGTAGGGAGAGAGGATACATTCTTCAATATCATCAAAGCCATCTATGAAAAACCCACAGCAAATATCATTCTCAATGGGGAAAAACTGAGAGCTTTTCCCCTAAGGTTAGGAACACAGCAGGGATGTCCACTATCACCACTGCTCTTCAACACAGTACTAGACGTCCTAGCCTCAGCAATCAGACAACAAAAAAATAAAAGGCATCCAAATTGGCAAAGAAGAAGTCAAACTCTCACTCTTTGAAGATGATATGATACTTTATGTGGAAAACCCAAAAGACTCCGCTCCAAAACTGCTAGAACTCACACAGGAATTCAGTAAAGTGTCAGGACATAAAATCAATGCACAGAAATCAGTTGCGTTTCTATATACCAAGAACAAGACAGAAGAAAGAGAAATGAAGGGGTCAATCTCATTTACAATTGCACCCAAAACCATAAGATCCTAGGAATAAACCTAACCAATGAGGCAAAGAATCTATACTCAGAAAACTATAAAGTACTCATGAAAGAAATTGAGGAAGACACAAAGAAATGGAAAAAAGTTCCATGCTCTTAGATCAGAAGAACAAATATTGTGAAAATGTCTATGCTACCTAGAGCAATCTACACATTTAACCCAATCTGTATCAAAATACCATCCATTTCTTTCAAAGAAATGGAACAAATAATCCCAAAATTTATATGGAACCAGAAAAGACCCTGAATAGCCAGGGGAATGTTGAAAAAGAAAGCAAAGTTAGTGGCATCACAATTCCAGACTTCAAGCTCTATTACAAAGCTATCATCATCAAGACAGTATAGTACTGGCACAGAAACAGACACATAGATCAATGAAACAGAACAGAGCCCAGAAACCCTCACCTCTATGGTCAACTAATCTTCGACAAAGCAGGAAAGAATGTCCAATGGAAAAAAGACAATCTCTTCAAGAAAGGGTGTTGGGGAAAATTGGACAGGCACATGAACAAAAATGAATCTGGACCATTTCCTTAAACCACACACACAAAAATAGACTCCAAGTGGATGAAAGACCTCAATGTGAGACAGGAATCCATTAAAATCCTGAGGAGAACACAGGGAACAACTTCTTCGACCTCAGCCACAACAACTTCTTCCTAGAATAATCTCAAAGGCAAGGGAAGCAAGGGCAAAAATGAACTATTAGGACTTTATCAAGATCAAAAGTTTTTGCACAGCAAAAGAAACAGTCAACAAAACCAAAAGACAACTGACAGAATGGGAGAAGATATCCATATCAACACCCAAAGAACAAATAATCCAATCAAGAAATGGGCAGAAGACATGAACAGACATTTCTGCAAAGACATCTAAATGGCCAACAGACATAAGAAAAAGTGCTCTAAATGTCCATCAACAGATGAATGGATAAAGAAGATGTGGTATATATATACAATAGAACACTATGCAACCATCAAAAGAAATGAAATCTTGCCATTTGCAACGACGTGGATGGAACTAGAGGGCATTATGCTGAGCAAAATAAGTCAGTCAGGGAAAGCCAATTATCATATGATCTCCCTGATATGAGGAATTTGAGAGGCAGGGTGGGGAGTTTGGGAGGTAGGGAAGGAAAAAAAAAGAAACAAGATGGTACTGGGAGGGAGACAAATCATAAGAGATTCTTAATCTCACAAAACAAACTGAGGGTTGCTTGTGAGGGAAATGGAGAGGGTGGTTGTGTTATGGACATTGGGGAGGGTATGTGATATGGTGAGTGCTGTGAAGTGTGTACGGCTGATGATTCACAGACCTGTGCTCCTGGGGCAAATAATACATTTATATGTTAATAATAATAATTGGTAAAAAACAAAGAACAGGTAGATCAGGCATAACACTGGGCAACTGGGTGAAGATCAAGACATCTAAATGCAGTGCAGCCAAGCAAGCTCCAGGAAATTTACAGGATTCTCAAGGAGGGCTTTAGATTTCCACAGAGCATGAAATTGAAAGTTTAGAGGTAACCATATCCAGATCTTATCTTACCAGGTCTTGAGTAACATCAGGGTTATAGTTACATGAAACTTAGAGCAAGAGGCAGACGACGGAAATCTAAAAATAAGCCAAAGGGAAGAGATGGACTTTACCCAGAAAATAATGAGTTAAAGCACTCAGTCTGAAATTGAATAGGACTCATAAAACAGCCTAAAAGGCAAAGAGGAGGTCCATGCAGTCAGAAAGATAATATATATTGTGTTTATCTATAGAATAGGAGTGTAGTAAAATCAGAACCTGCAAAAGAATGATCAGAATTAAATTGCAAAATCTTTGGCACACTCATATGTATTTTAAAAATTTATTAAAGGGGTATATGACCCATAGACTGAGAGTGTGATAACCAGCCCAAATAATAATATAGGGAATGACTTAAAATGCATAACTCTTTCAGTGGAGTAGCTGTAGTCTAAATCAACACTGCTGATCATTTTTTTTTTCTTTGAAGCCTCTATCTTATCTTTTAGGAAAGAACAAATAATGTACAGTTATTTTAGTCAATATGAGTTATGGTGAAAAGAAACTCTGTGGTCTTGAGAAACATAAAAATAAATGCTAACTTTTGATAAGACTGAGATCATGGCTCTGTATGTATTTAGAAGTGAACAATGTAAGGTGAATCCATATAAAATAAGTTGGAAAGATTGCCAGAATATATTGTAGAATAAAACCCAAAAGTTGCAACATGATATGTATAGTGACATCATATATATTTCAAAAAAAAAAAAAAAACGAGCACAGCACACAACAATACATTCGATCTCCCCTGAGAACACATAAATATATTAAAGCTTAGGAAAAGGTCTAAACAAAACACCAATGCCACAGTACTTGCTATCTCTGAAAACAGATGCAAAAATTCTCACCAAAATACTAGTGAATAGGATCCAACAGTACATTAAAAGGATTATTCACCACGATCAAGTGGCATTTATTCCTGGGCTGCAAGATTGGTTCAACATCCACAAATCAATCAATGTAATACAATACATTAATAAAACAAAGGACAAGAACCATATGATACTCTCAATAGATGCTGAAAAACATTTGACAAAGTACAGCATCCTTTCTTGATCAACACTCTTCAAAGGGTAGGGATAGAGGAGACATACCTCAGTATCATCAAAGCCATCTATGAAAAACCCGCAACAAATATCATTCTCAATGGGGAAAAACTGAGAGCTTTCCCCCTAAGGTTAGGAACATGGCAGGGATGTCCACTATCACCACTGCTCTTCAACATAGTACTAGACGTCCTAGCCTCAGCAGACAACAAAAAGAAATAAAGGGCATCCGAATAGGCAAAGAAGAAGTCAAACTCTCATTCTTTGCAGATGATATGATACTTTATGTGGAAAACCCAAAAGACTCCACTCCAAAAGTGCTATAACTCATACAGGAATTCAGTAAAGTGTCAGGATATAAAATCAATGCACAGAAACCAGTTGCATTTCTATACACCAACAGCAAGGCAGTATTCCAGAATGGGGTGATGGCCAATGTTTTAATTTTTTGATAATAGCCTAATTGTGTATTACTTATAAAACTTTGTGCTAATCAAAAATTCAAATTCTTAATTTTTGTTGAAAAATGACAATCAAACATTTATTACTCTATTAGATTCTAAGTATCAATCAAATAATTACTTTGGAATCATAATAGAAGAAATAATCCTTCTTTCCTTTCTTTTTTTTTTAAGATTTTATTTATTTATTTGACAGACAGAGATCACAAGTAGGCAGAGAGGCAGGCAGAGAGGCGGTGGTGGCGGGGGGGGGTGGTGGTGGTGGTAAGCAGGCTCCCTGATGAGTATACAGCCCGATGTGGGGCTCGATCCCAGGAAACTCGGATCATGACCTGAGCCGAAGACAGAGGCATTAACCCACTGAGCCACCCTTTTTTCATTTGATCAGGCGCCCCTCTTTTTTCACTTTTACTTAAATTCCAGATAGTTAATATACGGTGTAATATTAGTTTCAGGTGTACAATTCAACGATTCATCACTTACACACAACACCCAGTGCTCATCACTAGTACACTCCTTATCCCCATCACCTACTTAACCCATCCTCCACCCACACCCTGCCCCTGGTAACTGTCAGTTTGTTCTCTACAGGGCTCTCTTTTTTAGTGGAGTTTGGAGTAAAACAAACAAAAAAATGAGTGTTAACCTTGGCCCTCCACTCACATTAAGAAAGTGGTTTAAACTGTTTAAGCTTTTATTTTATTCCTTTTAGAATGGATAAATAAAACCTACACCCATCATACCAGATTGGATTTAATATAGCTTTATGACATATTTTAATAATTGGTGGGACAGATCTCACATCACAGCTTCCTTGCTAATACTACTTTTACCTTTATACATCCTACAATCTATTCTTGATGAACAAAAGGAATCTACACTTCCTAAAACAGAATACTCTATAGTATACACACATGTATCAGATAGTTATTCTTCCCACAAATATTTATTAATCATCTGGCGTACTTCAGATTCCGAGGTAGGCTTTGGTCATGCCTTACCAGGAATATATGGCATTGTAAAAAATCTTAAACAAGTTAAAGCATAAAATCAATAAGGTTGGAAGAAGTTTTCTGTATTTTAATAAACATGATGTTATAAACCCTATTCATCATTCACACACTCTATATTCTATGATGAGATTGATCCAATTTACATTTGAAACACTAAAAACCTCACACCTATTCTCCAAAGTGAAATTGCCTATCAAAAGAGATGTAGCTATGATTATAATCAAGTACCAACATTCTTCACAAAACCACATGCAAGTGTTTCAAGTTGGGAGCAGAAGAAATAATAACCACATAGCAGAAATAATGTTCCTCAAGCAACTACATTATCAATCTTCAGAGTGTATGATAAAAATGGAACAAAATTTCTCCTTATGATTGCCAACAGAAAATGCTATTGAGAGAACTCACAGGCTCTCCTTTGTCTGGACTATCCATTATTTTAGTGTATTTCCACTTATGTAAACTGAAAAATGAAAGCTTAAATTTAAAAAATGTAAAATAAGGCAAATTGTGAGATATAAACTATAAGTTAGCAAAATGATCAACAAATATTACTTATACTATTTTGGTAAATTAGTAAAGTTATACATGCAAAGTTAACTACATATTCATCTATATTAAATAAAAATGTACATAATTATCATTCTGTTATGAATTAATATAACAGAAAATATTTTAGAAAGACATTCAATATATTTATAAATTAAATTAGGTATATACAGACTCCCTTAAAATTTTCCTCTAAATGATGAGTGCAGACCATTTAAATAATCCAGTGAATACTATGATTGCGGTTTTACCAGATCACCAATAAAAATTTCATCTAACTCATTTCACCTGAGGTAGTAACCTCTTCTCCTATACATATTTATGTCAGAGTTCAGTGATTCAGTCTATATACAGCACCATATCATGAATTGTTTGCTTCAGTTTTTTTATCTGGTTGTATCAAAAATAAAACAAACTTTCAAGAATTCTATTTTCATGACCTCTTTTTAAAAGAACTGTAAAATTCCAAGAAGAGGTTGATTTTGTTGTAATATTGAATATAATACTGTGTGAATCTTAGTCTATTCTTACCAGAATGTTGCTGAATGAGGCAATATATTTTAATGAAGGAGCAAGTTATGTCTTTATTATTGATTATCTACTTGGAAACGTGTTTACATGATTGTCATCTTTACTTATGGCCTGTTTTTAAATCATGTGTAAAAAAATTCTACAAGTATATCACCAATGATTATTCATTTATTCTGTTCACAATGAACTTAGGGAAAATACAGATAGCTTTTATATGTAACAATATTGCCACTAAAAATATACCATATGCTCCAATATTTTTAAGTAGCATTAATTCTTAATTTTCTCAGTAGTTTCATATGTTCTACCTTCTCCATTCATGTGTTTTGCCAGTTGTAACCTATCCGAATACAAACTTGCAAAATTCAAGGAAACATTTGGATACTTCCTGCCATTTCCAAGGTTTATGCCAGTTGTTATGCCTGTGGCGTTCTGCCAGAAAGCAACTCACTGACAAAGAAGAGAAAAGGTACACAGGGGGCAACTGGAAAAAATAAGTAATCCCATTTGTGCTCTATTTCTCTTTGATTCTACCTTCTACTTCTGTCTATAATTATGTCTTTTGGGAGAAATAGCATGTTAGTAAAAGCCCTGGATTCATGGGTGGATTGTGCATAGTAGAACATAGAAAAAAGACTAGCCCAGGCAGGCATACCTAATAACAGTAAAACTCTCAAAGTCACATCTGTCCTAGAATCCCTTGAAAAATTATGAGTGGGAACGTGACTGTTAGGTGATGACAATTTCTCAATAATAGCATCCTTCAGATGCTCTTATTATGGTCCCTAATTCCTTCCTCATGTTCTCTAGAATATAGCTATTTAGAGACTTGGGGGGTAATATTATGAATATTATTATAAACAACTAGAGATGCTCTTGGCATGAAAAGAGTTAAGAATCTGGTATTTTTCTGGAGTTGAATAGACAGTTAATGTAAATTAACTTAAGCATTTCTTTTTCTTTTTTTTTTTTTTTAAAGATTTTATTTCTTTATTTGAGAGAGAGGCAGTGAGAGAGCATGAGCGAGGAGAAGGTCAGAGGGAGAAGCAGACTCCCCGTGGAGCTGGGAGCCTGATGCGGGACTCGATCCCGGGTCTCCGGGATCATGACCTGAGCCGAAGGCAGTTGTCCAACCAACTGAGCCACCCAGGCGTCCCAACTTAAGCATTTCTAAGTAATTTTCTAGTTAACCAGGCTACAGAAAAAAAATTGGTCAAGTCACTGTGTTTAAAAATCTATAGTTAGAATGTATTAATCTATAAGTGCCACCAGATTATCTTTCTGGATTCTCCATAAAAACTATAGTCTTGATAAGAAATTGGGATGAAACTTTATTAACTCCAAAGTATACTCTAGAGTGGATTCCAAAAGAACCTTCTGTGATGATGAAAAGTTTCTCTATCTACAATGGCCAATACAATAGTCACCAGTTACATGTGGTCATTAAACACTTAAAATATGGCTAATGCAACTGAGGAACTAAATTTTAACTTTTATTTAATTGCAAATGATTATTAAATTGCAAAGTCAAGTAACTGCATTTGACAAGTGGCTACTACATTGGACAATACAGCTCCAGAAATTGGTTTTCATTTTATTTTCCACATAAGATTTTTTTTTAATGATACCTCTTGGCTGGGTTTCAGTAGATAAAAGACAGTAATGCAGGTAGAAGAGATCAGTACCTCTGTACCACCATTTGTTGCTTAGAAAAACTCCCTTCCAATAAAGAACCATCACTGGTGCCTATGTGTATATCAAAGTGATTGACTGATTGTGCTTAAATGTACTAGTTCCCTCAATTGGCAGGTATCTTTGGAGAAAGTACCAGAGGACAGCATTATAACCTACTGTCAATCACTAAGGCTTTATTTTATCAAGTCCTTTTCCCTTATGACTAGCTGGAAATAAATTAATTAAAGTAAGAGAAAGAGACAGCACCAGATAACATGAATCAGTGTGGAAGGTCAGGAAGTAAGACTTGGGTGACACAGGGTATTGGTGGGAAAAGAGAGAACAGATACCCTGGGAAAAAAGAATTCTGAATAGGAAGATGGAAAGGACCACCAAGATAACATTCACCTATTCTACAGTTTAATTCATGTTGCTCCATTTAATATCCTTCTCTTTTTTAATACAAAAAAATAGTTCTAGGGCTGTTCATAATAGGATATACATGTGTCACTGGAAAGGTCAGTATCTAGTTTAATGTATTTTTCTAAATTAAGAATACCTGTAAAAAAATCAACTGATTTATGCATTTACTGCTGTTTAGATCTTTTTGCTTTACTAGTTACATAATGACATACTCAGAAATTGGTCAGAAAAATGTTAAACCAGGATCACTCATCTGCTCTTCATTGATCTCTCAGAGAGTTTACCAAAGGTCTTTACTTTTTCCCTTGGTGCTTAATCAATCTAATTTAGATTTTTAATTCTATTAAAGCAAAAAAAAATATGTGAAATACAAGGGGGAGGAGGAGAGGAGAAAGGGAACAAAGAAAGATGCAAAGAAGGCAAAAGGGGAGAGAGATTGAGGGGAAAAGATACGAGGGAAGTTGAGGAGGGGACTGAGAAAAAAAGGAGAGGGGGAATGGAGGAGAAAGGAAAACAAAGGAGTTGAGAAGAAGGAAAATGAAGAAGTAGTGGTTTGCTAAAGCTCCTGCGTCATGCACATTGGCTATAATGAAACCAAAGTGCTCCTGTATTTAATGATTCAGTGGAACATTTAGGTGATAAGAGAATGATTACAAAGTACTTGACAATTCAGCCAAAAAAAATCCAGCTTTCACTATAGAAGACTTTTGTTTTGCTTCAAGTTTTTAAATTCTAGTCAGTTAACATATAGGGTAATATTGGTTTCAGAAGTAGAATTTAGTAACTCATCACTTACATACAACACCAGTGTTCATCACAACAAGAGCCCTCCCCTACAGCAACCCTCAGTTTGTTCTTTTTTTTTTTTTAAGATTTTATTTATTTATTTGACAGAGAGAGAGATCACAGGTAGGTAGAGAGGCAGGCGGTGGAGGGGGGGGGGGGAAGCAGGCTCCCCGATGAGCAGAGAGCCCGACACGGGGCTTGATCCCAGGATCCCGAGATCATGACCCGAGCTAAAGGCAGAGGCTTAACCTACTGAGTCACCCAGGTGCCCCCCTCAGTTTGTTCTTATAGTTAATGGTCTCTTATGGTTTTCTTCCCTCTTTTTTTCCCTTCCTCTATGTTCACCTGTTTGGTTCCTTAAAGTCCACATATGAGTGAAATCATATGGTATTCGTCTTTCTCTGACTGACTTATTTTGCTGAGCATAATACATCTAATAATCTAGCTCCAACCACATCATTGCAAATGGCAAGATTTCATTCTTTTTGATGGCTGAGTAATATTCCAATGTGTGAGTATATGTGTGTATGCACACCACCTCTTCTTTATCCATTCATCAGTGAACGGGCAATTAGGCTCCTGCCATAATTTGGCTATTGTTGATAATGCTGCTATAAACGTCAGGGTGCACGTACCCTTTTGAGTGCACATTTTTGTATCCTTTTGGTAAGTACCTAGTATTGCAACTGCTGGGTTGTAAGGCAATTCTATTTTTAACTTTCTGAGGAACCTCCATACTATTTTCCAGAGTGGCTATACCAGTTTGCATTCCTACCAACAGTGTAAAAGGGTGCTATAGAAGACTTTTAAAAGATCACTGAATTTTTTTTTTGTTTTTAAAAATTGCAGTTGTCTAACATGTCCCTTTCTGAATGTTACAAGATTTTCATAGCTTTGATGAATGGCAAAATTGTGGTAAGGTCTCTTTCTCCCTTTGCTTTGCCAGAAAAAGAAAAATTGAGTATAAAGACCAAAATCAGTGCTTGAAAGGAGTGTCCTATCTAGAGAGAGACTAGAAGGGATATATATCAGGATAGCTAATGGGAGGAAGTATCAGGTGTCAATAAAAACTAATTTAGGTAAAAATGAACAGGATTAGTTTTCTGTATTCTGGATGAGAAAGTATTAAATTTAAAGGATTCCAAATTTAATTTAATTATGGCCATGCCCACTAGTTTCATAGTTGAAGATCTGACAAGGAAAAAGCATGTGGAAATTTTAAAATATCCTCAGGAATTATGAGCCAAGGAAATGGAGATTGATAAAAAGAGAACCCAACGCTCCATTTTTATAGTGAGGCAAAGCAATTTGATGTTACCCCAAGAAAGCACAAAATTCCTTCAGAGGAACTCTTGGTTGATAAAGCATCTGCATCAGCACTGAATGTGATTCTCCTTCCATCACAGGTGGTTGTGAGGAGGCTCTTTGGTAAATTGTAGCCTGCTTGCTTCTTGATGAGGACCAGTGAGTGGGGTTCTGCAGCAGGTCAAAACTCTCATATTTTTCCCAGTTCAAGACACTCCTGCTGTTTTATTATTCCAAAGATGTCCACAGGTCAGGTACCAGGACAGATAATGAAGTTCAGTCTATTGCTCTTTCCTCATTAATCACTCCAAACCTAATTAATCACCTTTTCAATGACAACCGTAACATGAACACCATATACATTATATTTTATTACAAATATTTTAAGCCCTACATTTAAATTAGGACTATTCAGATTTGGAAATTCTTCAATATAAGAAAATGTCAAATAAAACAGAGTATTCTCACCACCTTCAGTAAGATGTGTCTCATCTGTTTTTCATCAAGAGGCCAGTTGAGCTCAACTGATGTTCTTTCATTCTCTGGGTCATGTACCCAATGGCAGAATCTATTTTATTACATTGCCTCATCCATCACCAGAGTTCCCACTCTGCATCTGGCCTCCCTCTCTCTCTGAAAGCTGGCCTCATACACTAACCCAACGGTCACACAACTTAGATAGTAATGTGAAAACAAAAATATGGTCAGACTCATTCTAGGTATTGAAGCAGCCACTAGGCCTTATTTGAGACAAAATGGTTTCCCCATGAAACATGTAAGATTAATCCACCTCCATAAACAACTACCTTTCTTCAAAACTCATGTCTACTGGCAGGGGGCTTAACAAATATAACCTTTAGCGGCTGCCTGACAGATCCATGCATCTGCACTGTATACATTTGTACAGGCTGCTTTTTCATCGTAGAATATGACATGTGCCAAGTGAATGGCTTATAGTAGGCATGGAGAGGAGTCAGTGTTGGCAGGCACTTCATGTCTATTCATTGCTTTCCTTTTTTTTCTTTCCTTTGCTATGGGGCTTTTGGTCTTTGTTCTTTTGGATTTCACCTGCTAAATTATTCATGTAACTTCAAGTGGTCATTTGTGGCTAACAAAACTGAGATTTTGTGACTTGCACTTAATCCAAACTGCTTAGATGTCAGCAATCAATCTAAATTAGTGGGCTTCACTTTAATTGCAATTCTATCTTGGATTTCACATGTTAAAAGTGATCTGGGATCCAGTGAAAGGAATTAAGTAGACTACAAATCAATCTGAAAGCAACCAAATTTAGTTAGGCAGGACCAGCCAAATAATTTGGGGGGCTCGATGCAAAATTAAAATTCAAGACTCTTTGCTCAAAATGTATTTGGAATTTCAAGAGTACAACTTCAGATCATGAAACTAAACATGAAATCCTTCTAACTGCAGGGTCCTATGCAATTGCACAGGCTGTATGATTATAAAGACAGCCCCAGATTTGTCAAAGAAAACAGGAAATATTTTTGCCATTTCTTTAAAACATTAAGCATACTTACTATAAAAACTAATATGTTGGCAATATTTTCTTCACAATCAATAGTATCTTCAACAAAAAGTTTGTTTTTAGAACTTACAAAGACTTTTTGTTCCTTTTCAACTGTTCTCAGAAAACGAGATTTGAAATTCTACTCACAGCATAAAGTTTAATGAGGTTTCAAAATATAATTGCCTGCCACTTTTCTTGTCTTTCCAAATCTACTATAAACACTAAAATGTGCAAATAAATCTTGTAAATAATATCCATGGCTGGACTTAGGCAACCCTAAATCTTGAACTTAGTAGTAAACATACTTGCTATCAACAAAAGCAATAGGTGCCAAACTCTAGCAAAAGCATGGCCACTGTACAATCCTCTCTATAATAAAGCAGTAATCAACATCCTAAAGAGCAAAGCATGGCACTCTACTGGGACCAACACGATTAACCAAATTTCATCAAACTATGTCCTAATACCAAAGTCTAAAATTTTCCACTTCCCATCCTTTGATGAGAGCAAAAACAGATTCCTTTAAATTAAAGCTGAGATTCATAAGACCAAACACCAATAAAATTATGTTTTACTAATTTTTTTAAAGTAAAAGATAAATTAATAACTATTCTCCATATTTCTTGACTGCAGCTTATTGTCAGGACATTTCTCAAATAAGCAGGAATCCATTTTGACCAAAGTATTTTGTCCAACAGTTTGACCATGCCAGAAAGAAAGATTGTTATATGTGACAGAAACAAAGAACACATGACTGATCACTTTACATGGTAAATATAACATTCCAAAGACTTTCTGATAATCTGATTGCTAACTGTATCTACAGTTATAAGAAAAGGGGAACACAGTCTACAGCCATACCACCCTGAATGTGCCCAATCTCGTCAGAAAAGGGGACCACAGAGAACCTTCTGGACTTGGAATAATTTTAACTAATATTCTTGAAGGAACAGTTATGAAAATAATAAGCTGCTTATTTCAGTTCACATCCCATATATACTTGTGTTCAAGTAATTTCTCCTAATACTAATTCCAAAAAATATAGTTGAATACTCAGAAGCTTATAAAAATTTCTTTTTGGCTGTCTTTCTTGCTTCATATGATATCTTCCTTCTCCCAACTCAGTTCATCCTTCTATTGAGGGTATGAAGTCACCATTCCTCCAAGCATAAAGCCATTTGATATCTAAGCCACCCTGGGACACTTCTCCTTTCTCAATCTTCAGAGTTACTACAACTGTCAGTTCTTCCTTTTTTCTATATATCCCTTCCCTTTCACATTTCAACCAATCTAGTTTTGGTCCTTATTACCTCTTACTAGAAATGTTAATCTCTTGATTCTTCTTGACTCCATCCATGTAGCCCTGCAAAATAATCTGAACCTCATGGCTGATTAATCTTCCTACATCTATTTGATTCTCTCCCTTTCCTAATCAAACATACCTTACTTAATAAAGTCCAAATTTCATAGCTTGGTATTCATTGTGGTTCCTTCAGATTTGGTTTCCAAGCCATATTGTCTACTATTTTCTTGCTATAGACACTACAGTATAGTGTTTAGGAAATTCTAATTTCATTACTGTAGAAAAGGAGCACTACTATTAGTCCTCTCTTTAAAAGAGAAGGATATGAGCTTAGGAATGTGATTTCCCTAAGAAAGAAACAAGCTTTTACTAAAGAGACATTTTAAGGCAAATCTCTTAGACCTAAAAGTACTTATTTCCCCCCAGGTAAGTAGTAGAAAATGTCTTAAGTGCTGCTAATAAGAAAGCTGAATTTATAAGCTCTTGAACTAAACAAAATACACTGATTTACTGAGTAATCAAACTCACATAACAGTCCCAAGTAAGACTAACTTCAATTCCATTCTGCTATTCATCCTTGATGTTGTGTTCCTGTATAGAGGTTTTCTGCCAGTCTACGTAAAAAAGATAAGACTCTCTTGCTGGTAAAATATCTCATAAAAGAGTCCCCATATACACACTCAAATTGCAAATCTTTAGATTTGTTTAGGCTTTGAAGTTTGTAAAACCCTTTAAATAACTGAAAAGTCATTAAATATCCTATCACAATTCTCCCCATTCTTTTTTTTTAAGAATTTACTTATTTTTTTGAGAGAGAGAAAGAGCACGAGCAGGGGGAGGGGAGGAGGGACAAACAAACTCCCCGCTAAGCAGGGAGCCCACTGTGGGGCCCAATTCCAGGACCCTTTCCTCCTGAAATCATGACCTGAGCCAAAGTCAGATGCTTAACCAACTGAGGCACCCAGGCACCCCTCTATCCATTCTTAAGCTGCAGTTCAGTTCTCTTTCCATAAAGCTTTCCCTGATTTCTTCTTGTTAAATTAGATTATGAAGAGCCTTGAGAACAGAGTCTGGAATGTTTCTGATTCAACAAACATTTATAGAAGAATTAATATGCCAGGAATTTATCCTTTAGTTATACCCACACTCGCATATACAGAGACATTTCTGGAATAATACACAAAGAATGCTTTTTTTTTTAATGCTTGTTTCTGGGGGGAAAGTAAAGATAAATATAAATCCAAACATGAAAAATAATTTCCTTGGGGCAATGAGAAACTCCTCCCACCCTTTTCTTTCGTCATTTACTTTAGAAAATTTACTGTATTTTTTTTCTCTATCCCTTTGAAATATATACAAATCTTTTTAAAATCCAAATAAGCAGGGCATCTGGGTGGCTCAGTGGTTGAGTGTCTGCCTTCAGCTCAGGACATGATCCCAGGATCATGGGATCAGACCCCACATCCAGCATCAGGCTCCTCTGCCCAGAATCTGGTTCTCCCTTTTCTCTCTCTCTCTGCCCTTCTCCCCACTCATGGATGCGCACTCTCACTCTGTCTCTCCTTCTCTCTCCCACAAATAAGTAAATAAAATCTTTTAAAAAATCTAATCTGCTGGCTTTTCAATCCAGGAATGCCTTTCTCAAGGACCTGGGAGCCATCTCTTGTGTAATCATCAAAGAAGATAGTATGTCTACCTCCCAGTTTTTGTGGAAAAATAGAAGACTAATTTCTGTGGGGATCTGGCTCATGTCACAATCCAGTTTCTTGTCATAAGGAAATATGAAATTTAATTTTCCTATGGATAAAGAAAATTAGCTAACACGGACTATCATTCTAATTATCTGGTTAATTCAGGATGAACTATGTATGTAAATGGTACTATCAAATCCTCTTATTTGAGGACTAGTTATTGTTTATCTTGAGAACATGTATATAATGAGTTGGTATCTGCTTAGCTATACAACATGGTGAGATTTCTCTCTGTATCTGCAGTCTCTTTAATGGATTGCCCATGATTATTAGTATCACATTCTGGTTTAATGTTTATTCCATACTAAAATTTGTCTTTCTCTTTTACCTCTGTAGAAAATTTCTGGATTAGCAGATGTTGTTTTTAATGTTATTTCCCCAAAACTCACTAGAATCATTATATTGTTTAAACATAAATGTGCCCATGTATTAACCTCTCAATAAAAAATGAAAAGAACAAATTAAGACAGGATAATAAGGAAAAGTATAAGAGGTGAAGGGTAAAGAAGGGAGAGAGGAAGAAAGGAAAAAAAGGCTAATGATAAAAGTAAAAAAAAAAAAAAGAGCATTTAGGAGGAAAAAGACTTTAAAAAAAATTAAGACTCCAGTAGTAATCTAGAATCAGAGGTTTTAGGAATTGAACATATCGTCTACTAAGTAATTAAAGATGGAACAATTTAGCCAATATTGTGTTCTCAGAAAAAACTGACTCAGCAACTGACCCAGACTGAAGTCACAAGTCAAGTAAAGAGCTTCTTAACCTTTATTGCGTCTAGGATTCCACTGTCAATCTGGTGAAAATTAAATCTCTTCTCAAAACAATGATTGTAATGCAGAAAATCAAAGATAGGCTTAAAAGGAAATTAATTACATTGACAGTTATAAAAATATTATTAAATTTATCATATTAACACATGAAACAACGAGATCTACCACTGGACCTATTAACTCCCAGAATTTAGAGGTAATGACACACATAAATGATATTTTTGTATACCTGTAACATGGTATGAATATATCTGTAATTTCTTTTTTTATTAAGATTTTTATTTATTTATTTGACAGACAGAGATCACAAGCAGGCAGAGAGGCAGGCAGAGAGAGAGAGAGGGAAGCAGGCTCCCTGCTGAGCAGAGAGCCCGATGCAGGGCTCGATCCCAGGACCCTGAGATCATGATCTGAGCTGAAGGCAGTGGCTTAACCTACTGAGCCACCCAGGCACCCCTGTAATTCCTTTTTTAAAAAGATTTATTTATTTATTTGAGAGAGAGAGCCCCAAAGTGGGGAGGAACAGAGGGAGAAGGAAAATCTCAAGAAGACTCCCCACTGAGCACAGAGCCGAACGCCAGGCTCCATCCCATGAGATCATGACCTGAGCCAAAAGCAAGAGTCAGAGGCTCAAACAGCTTGACCATCCAGGCACCTCTGAAAATACCTGGGATTCTACTTGTGACAAAGTCTTAGGTATTGCCAACTACTATGGATTGTCACCTATTATTATTAATAATAATAATTAAACAAAATGTTAAATTTCAGATCCAGATCTTTAAAAATAAAGATGTATTTTTTGTCCATCCAATCCACAGCCACTCTGTATTCCAAAAATGCATCCCCATGGACTTCAGCACAAGACACCCTGTGGGAGTTGTAACTTTAAAACTCAGAGTGGGATCTTTGACTGGGGATTCCAAGCAATCTCCACCACAAAGGACAAGAAGTTCCTATTCTGGAAAGATAGACCACTTTTTTGATCTAAAGGAGCCTCTGTATCTTCTTACTCTCCTTCATCCAATATAACAACTTAATCTAACATTACTATAATAAGGAACTTACGATGACTACACAGAAGTTACACTAATATTTAGTTTAACTAAGATGTAAAATTCATTGCAGCTACTGGTACTATACAACCTAGACTGATGGTTCTCAAACTTAGTGTGCCTGGGAAACTTGTTTCTTGAAAAATATTCCTGAACCCATCATCACAGCAGATCTAAAATGGGAACAGAAATCTTCACTCTTATTAGCACCCAAAGTGATATTTTTGCAAGTGGTTAATTGCCAAACATTTGAGAAATACCAAGAGAACTAAAGAGAGGCCTCAAACTCAACAAGGAGAAGTACTAAACTATTAAGAAAATATAATTAGTATAATTAACATCCTCAAAGAGATTTAATCATCTTATTTATAACCATAGTTACAAAAATAATAGCCACAATAAAACTATAGATGCTCTTGGAAAAGAAAAATGGTATAATGGTTATAAAAATTACAAAACTGAAGACTCAAACAGCAGAACACACACCTAATAACAAAATTAGTAATAAAGAAACAAAGAATTCCGCCAAAAGGAAAGATGGCAAGAATATGCAAAGTATGAGAAATAAAATTAAAAGCCAGGAGATTCACCCAGACAGGCCAACATCCATCTTAACAGGAGTTTCAGAAAAGAAAATAAATAAATAACAAGAGAAAAAAAAAATTCCTCTGCCTGGAAAAGGGTCTGGAAAATATACACAAAATCCTTAAGAGTGGTTAACTCTGGTAATAAGAACGGAATGAAGGTGGAATAAAAAAGAACACTAACTGGGACGCCTGGATGCCTCAGTTGGTTAAGCGGCTGCCTTTGGCTCAGGTCATGATCCCAGCCTCCTGGGATCGAGTCCCACATCGGGCTCCTTGCTCAGCGGGGAGCCTGCTTCTCCCTCTGCCTCTGCCTGCCACTCTGTCTGCCTGTGCTCGCTCTCTCTCTCTCCCTCTCTCTCTGACAAATAAATAAGTTTTTTTTAAAAAAAGAACACTAACAGCTCCTTGACATATTTCTGTAATTGTATGATTATTTTACAAGAATAAATTCATGGATTCTTTGTGAAATTGGGTAATTTAATAATAAATGAATAAAATTAATGTCAAGGATATGCCAGAAAAACATTAATAGAAAGCCATGAACATCAATATTAATATGAGCAAAATAGAATTCAGAGCAGACACTATGAAACAGACAAAGAAAAACATTTCATAAGGATAAAAGGTACAATTCATCAGGAAGTCACAATAATCAAGAATACTTCTGACGCCAATAAATAAGTTTCTAAATATATGGGAGAAAATGCCACTAGAAATACAAGGAGAAAATGGAATTCTGCTATAATATGGGAAAATTCAAGACACCTCTCTCAAACATGTGATGTAGAAAATAAGAGAAAGAACACAGATAATTTATTACAATTAAGGTAATCGATTTTTTAGAATGGCCTATTGAGCAAAGAGAGAATGCACTATTTTTTCAAATATATGTGCAACTTTCACAAAACCATAAATTAAGCCATAAAGAAATTTACAAGTTTCAAAAAAAATTCCAAAAATTTTACAAAATAAAACCAATATTTTTGACCAAAATTCAGTGAAACTAGATATTAATTTAAAAGAATGACAAAAACAAACAAAAGCCACTTTAAAAATTTTAAAACAGCTTTCTGAGAGTCTTAGGCAAAAAAAAAAAAAGGTATGTAGATAGATGATTGATAGATATAGATGTTTATTTTGAAAAAAGAGAAAGAAATGTATTCCATCTCAAATATAAGATGCCCAGGGGAAAACTGACATTGTGAATAAATTTATTCTGAATCAAGGAAGGAAAAAAATAAGGAAGACTAAAAATAAACTAAGTAAATGTACTCAAGATCTAAAAGAATAGCAAAATTAATCCTCAGAAATTATTTTTCCTCCATGCTACATCTTGTTTGTATTTTTCACTGGAGCACTCCCAAATTAACATTAAACTAACATTAACTAGCACTAAATTCCATCCCAAAGTCATCTTCCCAGAGAAACCAACTGATAACATATAACTGAGGATTTGAAGGAGCAATACTGTGTTGGACTCTAATATTTTGTTTATGTTATTCTAATTCCCTAAACAGGTATGCAATTCTTAGGATTGGAGACAATTTCTTTTACTTCTTTTCTAGTTTCATGAAGCATATGACAACATGGGAATAAAGAACAGTTACTTAATAAATATTGATGATAAACTGATTGATGTAATACAAATACTTCATAAGAATTTGTTTTAAAGCTCTGCTCTGCAATTCAATTTCAGCTTCTCCAACTTTTGGAGAAAAGAAATAAAAATCATTATTGTGATCTCTGTCAAATAAATAAATAAAATCTTTAAAAAAAACAACCTATACTCTGAAAAGAAAGTGAAGATGATGCAAACAAATGAGAAGATATTCCATGTTCAGGGACTGGAAGAATTAATATTGTTAAAACGTCCATATTACCCAAACTAATTTACAGATTCATTGTAATTCCTATCAAAATACTAATAGTATCTTTCACAGAACTAGAACAAATATTACTAAAATTTGTAGGGAAACACAAAAGGCCTCAAATAACCAAAGCAATCTTGAGAAAGAACAAAGCTGGAGGTATCACTATCCCAGATTTCAAAATATACTACAAATCTACACTAATCAAAACAGTGGTACTGGCAAAAAATAGACACACAGATCAGTAGAATGATATAAATAGCCTAGAAATAAATCCACACCTATATGGTCAATTAACCTGTGACAAAGGAGGCAAGAATATAATATAGGGAAAAGATCATCTCTTCAATAAATGGTGATGGGAAAACTGGATAGCTAAATGCAAAAGAGTGACACTGGACCACTTTCTTACACCATACACAAACTCAAAATGGATTAAAGACTTAAATGGGAGATGTAAAACCATAAAAGTCCTAAAAGAAAATATAAGCAGTAGTTGACATTGGCTTTAACAACCTATTTATGGATATGTCTTCTCAGGCAAGGGAAACAAAAGCAAAAATCAACTCTTGGGACTACACCTAAATAAAATCTTTTCCACCAGGAAAATGCAAATCAAAACCACTATGAGGTATCACCACACACCAGTCACAATAGCTAGTATCACAAACACAAGAAATAAGTGTTGTCAAGAATATGAAGAAAAAGGACCCCTCCATGCAATGTTGGTAGAAAAAAAAATTGGTGCAATCATTGTGAAAAACAGTATGGAGTTTCCTCAAAAATTAAAAGTAGAACTACCATGCAGTCCATTAATTTCCCTACTAGTTATTTTCCAAAAAAAAAAAAAACCCCAAAAGTACTAATTCAAAAAGAAATATGCATTCCTATGTTTATCACAGCATTATTTACAATAGTTAAACTATGGGGTAGCCCAAAGGTCCATCAATAAATGAATGGGTAAAGAAGAAATGTTATATATCGGCAGTGAAATATTATACAGACATAGAAAAGGAAAATATTGCCATTTACAACAACATGTGTGGACTTAGAGGGTATTATGCTAAATGAAATAAGTCAAACAAGAAAGACAAATACCACATGATTTCACATAATGTGGAATCTATAAAAAACAAAACAAACAAGCCAAAAAAAAACCAAAACCATATTTTAAATACAAGAACAAACTGTTGCCAGAAGTGAGATGGGTGAGGGGATGAGCAAAATAGATGAAGGGCATGAAGGAATAGAAGCAAACTTCTATTTATTAAAAAAATAAGTCATAGAGATAAAAAGTACAGCCTAGAGAATATAGTCAATAGCACTGTATTACATTGTTTACTGACAGATGATGACTATATTTATCACAGGGAGCACTGATATATACGCCATGTACCTGAAACTAATAATATATCGTATGTCAATCATACTTCAACAATTAAAACAAAAACAAAAACTTTGTTCCTCAAGGAGAAGCTGGGAAACTGGGTTTCCATCTCATTTACATGATGCTGTGTTAGAGGTAGAGTTTATAGTGAAAGTGTACTCAGCATTTCCTACTTATTTGGATGTGGGCATTTTCTCAGTTGCTCAATGGATGTGGGCATTTTCTCAGTTGCTCAATGTACAGGAGTCTCTCATTTAATTTCTGGATTTCTCTCAGAGGTAACTGATCCATGTGTAGTTGTTTATTCAGTGTGTTCATGGGCAGAGGCACGAACTTCTTTTAAAAATACTCTTTTGGGGAGCGCCTGGGTGGCTCAGAGGGTTAAGCCTCTGCCTTTGGCTCAGGTCATGATCTCAGGGTCCTGGGATCGAGCCCCGAATCGGGCTCTCTGCTCAGCAGGGAGCCTGCTTCCACCTCTCTCTCTACCTGCCTCTCTACTTGTGATCTCTGTCAAATAAATGAATAAAATCTTTAAAAAAATACTCTTTTGGTATCTTCTATCAATCCTAGGAAATTCTTAGTATTTTTTCTATTCTTTTCTCTCTTCTGGATCTTGTATTAGAATATTTTAAAACTTGTCACACATCTTCTATGTATCTTAACTGCGTTAAAAAATATTTTTATTTTTGTGTCTCTGCGGTGCATTATAAAGAACTTTTTAAACTCTATCTCTCAGATCATTAATTCTCTATCTAATCTCCTGTCTTGCCTAACCATTGAATTTTTCACGATTATATTTTTCATTTTAGATAGCTCTGCCCGGTCAATTTTGACAGCTTTTTGTTCCCTCACCATACTCGTCACACTTTAGTAAATAAGTGAATAATATATATTAAGCAAATGTATATTCACTATCATAATTTCAATATCTGCAGTGTTTTAAGTTCTGATTCTGCAGTTTGTTTTTTGCAAAGTCTCATTCATGTATCTTGCCTATTTGTGTGAGTTGTGACCATTTATTTTCCTAGGACCTGTATGAGAATTTTTTGTGGACTAGGTAAGAAGTGCACAGAGAACTTGAGTTTACTTCTGGCATGTACTTGGAGGTACTGCTAAGACAGAACCACCTTATATTTTCAGCTTGGGTTTTAGAAGCTATTCAGATAATATGAATTCTGACCCAAAGTCCAGATACAGATAAAGTTATGGGTAAAAAATCTCTAAGACAGTCATACCTAGATGGCCCAGTCAGTTAAGCATCCAAATCTTCATTTCGGCTCAGGTCATGATCTCATCACCTTTGGAAATTGAGCCCCTCACCCCCCATTCAGGCTCCACATTTGGCAGGAAGTCTGCTATACTCCCTCTCCCTCCCCTCCCTCTGCCCTTCCCCTCACCCCACTCTTGGCATGCGCACACTCTCTCTAAAATAAATAAATAAATCATAAAAAAAAAATCTCCAAGGTATTTTGTACACTTTTTTCTGAGCTGCCCAGAGCCAAAGTTAAGCCAGCCAAGTTTTCCTATCTCCTGCTATAGGAAAGTGTTTTACTTATTCATTCAATAAGATGGTCAAATTAAAGGATCCTCAGCTTCATGCAAAGGCTCTCATGTGACTTTCCAGGTGACAGAATATAAGCTTTGCTTTTTGACCTCAGTTCATGGTCTTTCAAAATTGAAGCTACAGGCCGTAATGGAAAAGAAATTCTTACATCCGCCAGCACAGTGCTGTTGCTGGCTTGCTAGTCTGGATGTCTGCTCTTTGTATCTGGCTGACCTCAACTGAATTTCCCTAATTTACCTATCATATTGCCCATGTATTTAAAAATATTTTATATATCACTTTTAGTTCTTCTGGTTCACTATATTTCTAGAAATCAAACCTTTTTTAAAAAAATCATATTATAGTGCTTTTAGACATCAGTGATGCCTATTTTTATTTTAGATGTGAAATGCTTCTCTGATTGAGGAATGTCCTGCTTTCTCCTTCAGGTAAAAACATTCCTCAAAATTATTACTCTTAGTAAAGACAGCACATCTTGGCAGTTGCAAGGAATCTAAACTAAGGATAGAAATTAGGCTAAATAGCTACTAAGAATAGAAAATGTTTCTCTTATCAGAAAAAAATCTAAGCAGCCTATCACTTAGATATGTTTCTAGTAGCTACCTCACTAAATTCATGTCCCAGTTAAAAGTTAAGTAGAGCAATATATCCCGAGTACATACACTACCAACTGGAGAAAAGACAGGGGGAAAAAGGAGTAAAGGGAAAATGCTCTTCAATCCAAATCACAAAATGACATACAGCATTGCTACCTGCATGCTTTCCTTTCTTCCCTCCTTCTTGCTTCCTTCAATTCAATGATAATCACCTTGCACTTACTATGTATAGAGCATCATTCTAGGTGTTGGAAATACAACAGGGAACAAAGAAATATGTGAATGATGATATAGAAATGAATATCTAAAAATAAGAAAATAAATATGGTAGTTCTTTGAAAATGAAAAAATACTAAAAAAAAAAAAACTTGTTATTATTATCTTTATCACATGAGGATCTGGATAATTCTTACAGACCATGATTATAAAAGGTACTTTATCCTACTGCACAAGAGAAAATATGTCTTAATGGACTTGGAGTTTCAAAGCAATTTTCACTGGCAAAGTTTCTTGCTTAAAAGTATTTTCAAAATTCTGTTAATCTATAATTTGACTCATCTCAACTCTCATTCAGTCACAAATGCAAAAGAACACCCTATAATTCACATTAGGCTCTCCAATGAATCAACCCCATTAGCTTGCATAGTGTTCTAATTCAAGTTCTGTTTTCTCCTTTACCAATAAATCTCGGATTCCATACCCACAACCAGCCATGAGCCAGAATGAAAGATTTAACACAAAGCTTCAGCATGGTAGTTGTTGAATAAGCACTCTGATACATTTCCACACTATAAACATTTAATGAGACTTACTCCCAACAGAGTATTTACTACATCAGTTTATTTCATAGTATTATATTTGCAGAAGCAAGACAGAGCAAAGGTTATTTTGGATCTTTTACCAACACAGCTTCCTGTAAATAAAGAAAAATGCAACCATTTAATTTACAAAACCATTTTAAAAAGCTAAATGCTCAATAAATTCTGCTTTATCTAGTTCAGACAGCCTCAGCACCTATTTGTAACTCAGATATTTTATATATATTTTGTACTGGTTTGAGCAGCCTTAGCTTTAACTGAGAACTGATTTCAAAGGTTGTTAAGACAGCATTAAGATTTCTAGGAAATATTGTTGGGACTCCCTCCTGCCTTGTTCAGAAGTGAGTCAGCCACTTATCTTGAAAAAGGGAAGGCGCCATCACTATACCTATTCCCACTCCTGTCAGTGCTAACACACACACACACACACATACATACACACATTCTCCTTCTCTCTAACCACTGCCTTATCTTGCCTGTAGCAGCCACTTTCAATTAAAGTAAGATAGAAGTCCCAAAAAAGGGAAGAATTTGGAAATCGTCTGTTTTCTTCTATAATTCCAAGAATATAGAGTGAGTATCTGGGATAAACTGCACATCTTACCTCCTGACATAATTCTTTTTAGTACTATGAAAAATGTTATATACAATTCTATCCATCCATTTTAACAAATTTTACTTCACCATATTAGCTACTCTCCAAATACAGACTAGTTCTATTTAAATGACCCAGGTGCTTGGTTACATTTATAATTTCTCTGATGGTTCATACAGACTAAGAATCTTAGCATAAAAAAGCACATTAAGTAGTATCTGTGAGAATTCAATATAGCACAGAACTTAGAAATATTTTCTGGAAATAAAAAAATTAAAAAAAAAAAAGAAATACTTTCTGGAATCAGACTAGATCACTTCCTGGATACTACCACTCACTAGGCTTCTGATTTGAGCAAGTTATATAACTTATCTAAGTCTCAGTTTTATTTTGTTTTATTCTGTAAAACAAAAGTATTTATCTTATAAAGACACTATAATCATTAAGTCATACATTTATGTTAACTGCTTAGCTATCAAGAAATGTTACATACTAAGATATGGGGGACCTAACTTCTGCTAGTATCACTGGTATAAAATTACTAAGAAACACAATCTTGCCTACAAAGAGTTTTCAGTCTTATTATGGGTACCATTCAAGAGTCACCACTAATCATCTACTTTATTTAGTTTCTAGAATTTTCACATAGGTGCTAATAATTAGGAACTTAACAAATTTTTGCACAGGTACTGATAATAAGGAATTTAATAATGTTAGATTAGAAATAAAGGCATCTGTTTAAAGACATGTAACTAAAGGAAAAACATAAAGGTTATAAATTTAAATGAATTAGATTTTTCATGCTAAGTTTATCATGAAAGTAAAATAATGTTATGAACAATATAGGAATTATATGTGCTTAGTTTATTTTTTACATTACCAGGAAAACTTCAGTAATTTAATTGCATTGATTTCATTAGGGAAGAATTTGCCTCCAAATAGTTGTCTCTACTCATGATAAGGAGAGCTAAAATTTATCAAACACTTATTATGTGCCAGTCACTGGTCTAGCATTTTACCTGTACTATTAGTTTACTGATTCTGACAACACTATGATGTAGGCCCTATTATTATTCCCATTTTAGTGGTAAGAAAACTGAGAATTAAATAACTTTCCTAACAAGTGCCACAGCTGATAGGAACCCCAACATAAAGAGATCTAAAACCCTTATCTTTAAGCATTACTCTACCTTACTTCCCATTAAACTGCATGTCTGACTTGTATAGCTAATTATCTTTGACATCAAACTTGAATGTCTGATAAATATCTCAAACTCAACATGTTGAAAATTGAGTTTCTGATCTCCCTCTCAAAACTGGCTTCACACACAGTGTTCCCTATCATGGTTGATGAAAGCTATCCATGCAGTTGCTAAAGAAAAAACAAAAAAACAAAAACAAAAAACCTTGTCATTATCTCTGGTAGACACAGAGATGTACTGTCCATATCTCCCTTTCTAGTAGGACTTACTGCTCAGCTGTGGGGATTGAGGCCAGCAGATGGCCCCCAGTGGTCAGTTCCTCAGTTGCAAGGGGCTGCTCCTTCTTCCCTATCCCTGGACATCATATTGCCTTCCCAGGGCAGGATGACCTGCGCCCAGTGACTGACAGAGGCAAAGAAAAAAAAAAGAGGAAAAAAAAAAAAGCCTGGCTATTTCTGCTTGACAAGGTACACTAGAGGGCACTCCTCCTTCTAGGGCTCTCTGCTGACTGATCTAGGCTTTGTGGATCCGGCTTACAGGTAGACTTCTTTGGCTCAATCCTGCTCCATTCCTCTTCCCTTCTCACATACTAATTCGTAACAACACTCCGTATCCCAAAACAAATTTTGGATGACCCAGCCTGCAAGATCAGCCATGACTCCTTTCTCTCACATCTGACATCTGTTCTGTTAAATCCAGTTGGCTTCACTTACAAAATTTAGCCTTAATATTCAGTGATGCCACCCTGGTCCAAACTAAACTGTGAGGTGGAATGAGGTGATGAACATAAAATATAAGAACGAAACATATATTATCATAATAGCTTTCTGCCTGGTTTTTTAGCTTCTCTCTTTGTTCCCCTTCAGTCTATACAGGCAGCCGATATAGTCCTTTTAAGACTTAAGTGTCATACCTCTGCTTAGTACCTTACAATAAATCCTGTTTAACTTGAAGTAAAAGCCAGAGCCCCTAAAAGCCCACAGAGTCCTCCATAACCTGTCCCCACTGGGTCTCCTCAATTCAGCTCTGACTCATCCCTTTATTCTCCCCACTCAGGCACCCTGGTTTCTGTG